>CAUYRH010097074.1:0-41945 GCA_963574655.1 Perodicticus potto
CCCTTGGTAGAGTGCCATGGCGTCACACAGCTCACAGCAACCTCCAACTCCTGGGCTTAGGCAATTCTCTTGCCTCAGCCTCCCGAGTAGCTGGGACTACAGATGCCTGCCACAATGCCCGCTATTTTTTTGTTTGCAGTTTGGCCGGGTCCGGGTTTGAACCCGCCACCCTCGGTCTATGGGGCTGGCGCCCTACCCACTGAGCTACAGATGCTGTCCTCCTTTGCCCATTTTTTAATCACCACCCAGGACTTTTATTTCTGCCCTGCCTGTACCTCTCAGACATCCGGAATTGTCTGTCTGGAGTTGACCTGTTTCTATGGAGATGGCCAGACCAATCTTGCATCAGTAGGCTGAAAGCAGCAGGGATTTCCTCTCAAGAAGTCCCCAAAGTATGTGGGTTACGCTGATAACCAGCGTCCCTGGAGACTGTGTACCTCCACCCTGTCTTGTTGCTTTCTATTTTCACTTGGCAATGATTTTACGCAGAGGAGATATTGGGTGTAGCTGTGTCAGTTTCCTACTGTTGCAGTAACAAACAACACACACATATTATTGTACAAGTCTAGAAATCAGATGTCTAAAATAGGTCTGCAGGACTGTGTTCCTTCTGTGTGCCCTGGGGAAAGAATCTGTTTCCTTGCCTGGCCTTTTCCACCTTCTGTAGGCCACCTGCATGCCTCGGCTTGCGCCCTTTCCTCCATCAATGAAGATAACAGTGTAGCCTCCTCTTCTCTTCTGCCTCCCTCTTCTAAGGACCCTTGTGATGCTCCAGATGCACATGGGTAATCCAAGCTCATCTCTCCATCTCAGAATCCTTAACTTAATCACATCTATGTGGTTTCTTGTACCATATAAAAGAACATATTCATAGGTATCAGGAATTAGGATATGGCTATCTTTAGGGGTTAGTTATTATTTAGCCTGTCACACAGGACCTCTGCTAACTATAGAGCAGAGGTTAGAGCAGTTTTGTATGGAGTTTTTGTGCTCTCCAGCCTAATTAGGTCATATGTAACTTGTACAGTGATTTCCTATGAAACATCATTTGTCATTCTTTTCCAAAAAGGTTAAGTATTTGTAAACTGCTGGACAGATAGAGGAAGTGTCTCTCTGTGCTCAGATGTCCTGTGATGTATCTTTGTGGTGAGTGGCATGGACTGCCTTGTCCAAGAGCCTTGCACCCGGGACAGGGCGTTGGGGGCTAGGCATCACCAAGGCTTTGTTCATTCTCTCTGAGACAGGTCACTCAGCTGTGCTATGCAGCGGTTGAAGAAGTTGCAGAGCACAATCGATGTCCTTCAGTGGCTGGCAAAGAAGGTTGTGGGCCTCGTGTCTCTCTCATGTCTCTTGCTGTCATTGCCAACTCAAGAGAGGATGTTAACCTGACATAGTTAACCTTCAGTAAGCAAGCCTTAGAATTAGTGCATCCCATTCAATCCTTTTTATATTATATTATTCCTGTTTTATTGAAAAGAAGGCTGAACAAAGGAAGATCTCACAGTTAGAAGTGGAGAGCTGAGACTTAGATGGAGAGGAGTCCAATGTCTAAGTAAGTGTCTGATTCTAAAATGCATCTTCTTCCTACTGTGCCGCATCGTGTTTCCAGGGTTCCTCCCTTCACCTAAAACTGTTGTCCTTGTGACTAGAGTGTGGAGTCGTGAGTGATGCTCCTGGACGAGGAGTATCTGGGTGTCTGGGGTGCTGAACCATAGTCTGGAGAAGTGGTGGCCGCAGAGGTTGGCCAAGTGCTTCAGAAGGCTAAGCTGTCTGAAGCTAACCTTTGGGCCAGTCTCACATTGGCTGTTTTGGTTTCAGGACCAAATTTAGTTGTAGACTCTGAAAAAGCAGAGTTCCTGGCTGGGAAGGGTTGCTGGAGTGTGTGCGTGGCTGTAGGCCTGTGTGCATGTCTGTAGGCGGGTGTGCAATGGAGGCCTCCTGCTCCCAGGGAGCCCATGCCAGGCATGTACCCAGACACTTAATGATCACCTACCCCGTGCTAGGCACAGAGGGTTATGCTTGTTCAGGGAGAAGTCATGTGCATACGAGGAAGGCAGTGGCCAAGTCGGGGAGCTGCTCTGGGCCTCTGCATCCCATGCTGGTGACACACATGTCTTTGTACATGCACATTTGCTCCTGTGTGAGTGTGCTCAAGGGTGACCATGTAGTCACACAAGGACTTGCCTCCTCGGCCCCTTATTCTGGGTTGCAGCTGCTGTCTCTCCCCCATGACTGATTCCGTCACACACTGTGTGATTATCGATGATCTGGGGCCAGTGGGTGGCACCTTCAGAGCTCCTTGGCTTGGCTGGGTGTTTGCCATCTGAGCAGGAGCTGTAAGACCATGGCTTTATACAGAAACCTGCCCTTCTTTGATGGCTCTCAGCTCCTACGGTCTGTGGCTGCAGGCTGCCAAAGGGCCGCCCAGTAACAAAGCTATGTTTAGGCCATCTGTATTTTATGCTGAAAGGACATCTTTCTTCAGCAGAATGCTGAGTGCACAGAGCAGACCATTTCCCTCAATAACCTTCTCTACCTATGTGCAAACCAGACAATGCTGACCTTTAGAAAGATGCTGCCAGGTCATCCCCAGGAGTCTGCATGTATGTTCCTTTATGCCTCCTCCAATGTAGATACCTGTTTATCAGCCCCATTTCACAGATTGGGAAAGCAAAGGCGGGAAGGCGGCCAGAGAGCCTGATGTTCAAGGGAAGCTAGTGAGCAGGTAGCTGTGATTCCAGTGGCATCCTGCTCCTTGGTCTTGAGAGCACAAGAGAGGGCTGGGAAGAACACCCTCTCAGAAGACATCTCAGAAGCAACCCGAGGGGAATGCACATTGGTTCTTAAGGAGTCCTGGCCATCCTGGCCCAGTAGCTGTGTTTGCTTAGACTCAGGGAAGCCTCCCTGGTAAGTGGCTGCCCTACTCAGTAGGCACTTCTCAGATTCAAGTATTTATAATATCAGCTTTAAAGGAGGGAACCCAAGGGGAGGAGTGGGTGAGCTGAGGCCTGAGGATCCATATGAGAAACCTGTTTATTTTGCCAGCAGTTCCAAATGATAAACTTCCCCATCATCCACATGTGAATTCTAGAGTCATAGAATGCCAAACAAGGGCATAGAACCTTCGAGATCATTTCACAGATGAGGTGACTACAGCACAGAGGGGGAACAAACTTGTCTAGAGTCACAAAGCTACTTAGTGGGGAAAGGAGGAGGAGACTCATGTAACCAGCGCCACTCACAAAGTAACGGGAGAGGAAGAGCTGACTAGAAAGGGGGAGCAGAGGGGCATCTGCTTCTGCAGCCCTGACGGGATTGTGAAGTGCAGACACCCGGGCAGGGGCCGCCTTGGGTGCCCACAAAGCCTCCTGGCGCTCAGCCCTTGCCAGTGCCTGTCCTCCATTGCTGCAGCCCCAGGGACTCGGCTCCCTTTAAACATAACAAAACAATACCAGTTAAGGACTGCTGCCCACTGAGAACTTGGCATACGGTTGCACCAAGCTAAGTGCTTACAAATGTTTTAAAACTGAGGGGTACCTGAATCTCAATGTTAAATAACTCATCCAGACGCATGGGGCTAGTGAATGGCAATACAGAGTAGGGACTTCTAACTTCTGATCTGTGTTTTTAACCTCCAGACTGTGCTGCTTTCTCTTTGTGGAGGTGACTGCCTTGTTCACTCACTTCCCCTAATAGTCCTGTCCCTCTAAAACTTGGTATTTGTAGATCCTATGCTCCACTTCCTGCTTTTTCTTTGCTTTTTTCATAGACTAGAATCAAATCTAATTTGTCTTAAAAACCTACAACCCTCCTAATTACTATGGGGACATAGAGGAGAGAAACAAGGGGTGACAAAAGTTACAGAGATTGTAGAGTTCCACGGCATTTTTATAGTGCTGGTTTCTGCTCTTTGAGTCCGAACTCCATTCTGAGATGAGAAATGGTAGTGCCTTTGACCTCTGCCTTCTGTTTCTGGGCTCTTAAAAAGGGACTTCCCTGGCTCTCCCCTTGTGCTCCCTCTTGGCCCAGCCTTTCAGTGCAGTTGAGGCCTCAGGAAGAATCCGGGCAGCACCAGAAGTGCCCTCGGCCCATGTAGGGGACTTGGATCTCTGAGAACCCGCAACCGAGGTGGCATCTGCTCCCTGAGACTCTGTCCCCCTCAAGGGTACCAGATGCTTCCTCAGTCTTGCAAGGAGAAAAAGCCTCAGAGGAGAGGGGCCAGGAGGGGTCAGATACTACTGGGTCTAGAGAACGTGAGCAGAAAGAAGAGAACAGGCAGTGCAGGGCTCAAGAACGATGGGAGAGAAACTCAAGTGGAGGAGCAGAGCCCATGCGCTTCCTCGTCACAGGGGGATGTGAGGACAGAGCACGGAGCTAAGGTGCCAGAGGTCTGTGAGGTCTGGGAGCGGGTCAGTCAGCCTTAGCCTGGGCTCACTGGACTGTGTGCCGCTCCCTGCCTAGCCGATGATCATTAGCAACAGGAATAACGTCATTGTCTCCTCCCTCAGAGGGATCAGGGTGCTGAGGTGAAGGTAGCATTCCTTTAGGTTCTTTTCTTTTCTTTTTTTTTTTTTGAGACAGAGTCACACTATGTCACCCTTGGTAGAGTGCTGTGGCATCACAGCTCACAGCAACCTCAAACTCCTAGGCTTAAGTGATTCTCTTGCCTCCGCCTCCCAAGTAGCTGGGACTACAGGCACCCGCCACAATCAATGCCTGGCTATTTTTTGGTTGCAGTTGTCATTGTTGTTTGGCAGGCCTGGGCTGGATTTGAACTTGTCAGCTCTAGTGTATGTGGCTGGTACCCTTCGCCACTGAGCTACAGACGCCGAGCCCCTTTAGCTTCTTTTTCATCCTGATGTGTGCTAGGCTCTGGGCTAGCAGAGACTGCCTGCCCTGGAGGTACCATACCCCAAGGTGCCAGGAGCAGAGCTTTGGACAGGACTGACCCTGTGGAAAAGGGAGGGGTGAATCTAACCTCCGATCACCCATCTCTTCCAGACAAAGGTCTGACGCCTGATGTTTAATGGCGCTTGAGAAAACTGCTGATATATTTGGATGTGGGTCTGGTTTTACTCAATTGTGAAGGCATGTTTGTGCATGTGCATGTGTGATTTATTTGATATTTGAAAACAATTTATGACTAGAATTCTTTGCATCCTTCCCTGGGCCTGTGTCATGTGCTGAGGGCCCTACAGGAGCACTTGTGTAGGGCAGAGACTTGTCCTACCACCTGTCTCCCCTCTGGACTGGCCTGATTCATCGCCCCATCCCCTTCCTGAGGGACAGCTTCCAAATACTTTCGCCTTCTGGCTCCCTTTTCCTGGGAAAGACAGACCTCTCTTCCCAGATCTCTTTTCTTTTGGGAAGTTCCTCCAAGTGCCCTGAGTCTGACATTCAGACCTCTTTAGCTTAAAAAAAAATTGTAAAATTATAATTAAAATATATACATATATATTTTAAATGTATGTGTATATATATATATATATATATGGTATATATATATATATTGTAAAGTTTGCCATGTCAACCACTTTTAAGTGTACAGCATAGTGGCATTGAATATATTCATCATGTTGTATAACTATTACCACCCTCCATCTCTAGAACTTTTTCATCATTCAAGAATGAATCGTACCCATTAACTCTTCATTTCCCCCTCCTCCCAGGTCCTGGCAACGTCTCTTCTACTTTCTGTCTCTAAGACTGTTCTAGGTACCTCATGTAATTGGAATCATATAATATTTGTCTTTTCGTGTCTGGCTTATTTCACTTTGCATAATGTCTTCAAGGTTCATCCATGTAGTATGTAGCAGCATTTCGTTCCTTTTTAAGGCTGAACACTATTCCGTTGTATGGACATACCACATTTGTTCACCTATTTATCCATTAATGGACACTGGGTTGTTTCCATCTTTTGTCTGTTGTGAATAATGCTGCTCTCAACATGAGTGTACTATTATCTGTTCAAGAGACCAGTCTGAGCAAGAACAAGACCCTGTCTCTACTAAAAGTGGAAAAATGAGCCAGGTGTTGTGGTGAGCACCTGTAGTTTCAGCTATTGGGGAGGCTGAGGCAGGAGGATCACTTGAACCCAGGAGTTTGAGGTTGCTGCGAACTAGGCTGAGACTGTGGCACTCTAGCCTGGGTGACAGAATGACACTTTGTCTCAAAAAAAAAAAAATCTATTTGAGTTCCTGCCTTCCGTTCTTTTGGGCATATACCCGATGGCGGAATTGCTGGATCATGTGGTAATTCTATGTTAAATTTCTTGAGGAGCTCACATTGTTTCCCATAGTGGCTACACCATTTTACATTCCCAGCCAGCAACACATGAAGGTTCCAATTTCTCCATATCTTTTCCAGCGCTTGTTATTTTCTGAGTTTGGATAATAGCCTGCCTAATGTGTGTGCGGTGCCCTCTCTGGCCCCAGTATTCCCTGTGCTGACCTTCCTTAGCTGAGTGACCTGTAGGTTGAGCTTGCCCCACAAGCACAGGCAAACTGGAAGCAGCATTGGGGTGGCCGAGCGCTCGCTCAGGCTGTCTCTCCCTGTGAGAGCCCAGCCCCTGTCTTTGAGGCCCTGGGAGGGAGATACAGGCATGGAGGAGTTGGTGGGGTTTAGGCTGGTTGGAGAGGAACTTTTCTGAGTTTTCTTAGAGTTGGGCAGAGTGGTGAGATGTCTGGACCCAAGAGTTCTGGAACCTGAGTATCTGAGCTAGAAAGACCTCTTCCAGTGTTTGCTTGAGCTCCTCATTCTCAAGAAGAAACTGAGAACCAAAGAAGAAATGTGTTTGCCTGAGTGCAGAGCAAATTGGTGATGGAGCTGAGTCTGGAATCAGGTTTCTTGACTGCTGGTGTAGTTTTTTCCCCACCAAAAAGAGTCAGGATAACTTTATAGCTATGTGAAGCTTAATATTTACCAAGGAGCCATTGCCTCAGGGGAGACTTGCATATTTTTTCTTTGCCTTCCATCTTCTTGTCTGCCTGCTGTCTGGAGAGGTTTTGTGAGGATAATGAGATAAATGGCTTTGACTTTTTTAAATGAAAGAACCATTATACTTTCTACAAAGCGTCATTATTAAATGGCCTATGAGTGTACAGGAATAAGCTAATGCTATTTCTTTAGTCCTGATTTAATGAAAATTAGGCACATCCAGGAGCAGAACAAATAGGCCGTGTGTAGGTGTATTTGAGCATGTTATGTTTTTAGTGTGTAAATAAGTGGGTGACCCCCCCACACACCAATACAGTGCTATTGCCCTGATAATGGGAGAATTTCAGAGCCTTTCTCTAATAGAGTATCCTTGGAAAATGGAGTGCCATTTTCACGGCTCTCTGGAATTCTCTATATAGATTCACTTTTTCACAAACCAACGTGATTAATATTTGTGTATGGAATGTAGCCATTTTAAAGAGGCGATTGTTTAACATGGAGGATGTGCTCTGGGAAAAAGGTTTTTTAAAAATAAAACAGCTTTCATGTTTTATTTTACTTTGTTGAAATGAGGTATTCTTCTTTGGTGCCCTGAGGCTTTCTGTGTGGGTATCTGTGGAATGATTCTTATTAAATAATACATTATACTTCAGTAGTACTTTCACAGACATAATCTTATTTCGTCTTTATAGTTGTTCTGCGAGGAATGTATCTCTATTTTACAGATGAGTGAAGTGAGGCATGGTTCTCCACACACTGTACATCTCTTGGTACTGGGTGCTGTTGCTGTGGTGCAGGAGATGGTCTCAGAGTCAGAGGCCTGGGTTCGGATTCCACCTGGCTGTGCCGCTGGGGAAGGCACTCACCCTCTCTGATGTCTAGTTTTGCTCTGACTCCTCCACCGGCTCTGTGGACGGCACATTTCAGGCCTGGGTTTGGGCCCCAGGTCTGACTCAGAGTCACGGTGTCATCCACCACTGGTGCTCAGCCCTGTCCCTACTTCATGGAGACCAGTGGATGTGAAATGGAATTGTTTTTAAACAAGCTGTAAAGGAGCAGGTACCCTAAAACCTAGAAGCTTCTGTCTGCAGAGTACCACAGTTGGAAATGTGAGCTTAGGTTGGAGACAGCAGTGGCCAAGTGTGCTGAGTGTTCTTAGACTTCTTTCTCTGTGGTTGCAGGCACTGCTTGAGTTTCCTGTGGTGCTGGGGATTAGGGGGAAGAGGCTTCTGGCAGGCTAGGAAGTTGGGCAGCCTTTTGCTGGGTGGAGACCGTGTGCCCCTTCCAGAGTGGAACTGTTGGCAGCTAGACAAGAATCTGGCACTGGTTTGGCCATGGTCATTTTGGAAGTATACTTAACAACAAAACTCAAACCATAACTTTTGTCCTTTCTGATTACCAAAGAATCACGTATTGTATAGCATTTGGAATATACAAATAACAAAAACTACCTGGTACTTATAAGGCTCTTATTCTCGGGCACTATTCTGAGAGCGTTACATTTGTTAACTCATTTGAGCATCACAACAGGCCTATGAGATGGGCGTTGTTACGTCTCTCTCGGCTTTATGCGTGAGGAAACTCAGGCTCAGAGAGAATTATGACTGTTCACGTTACATGGCTAGTAAATGGCAGAGACAGAACTGGGATCCGGTCTCCTGGTCTGCAAGGCTGTGCCCCTACGTGTTGGGGTGTATTGCCTTGCTGTAAATACATGTTACCACCTGAAGGTAACCACAAGCAAGATTTTTAAGTGTTTCCTTCCAGTCTTTCTTACATAAAAACCTCTTATAAAATTGGGGTCCTATTGTATATATTTCAGACCCTTGTTCAGTATTATTCTGTGAAAAAATATTATTTTTCTATAGTATTTAACATTTTTCAAAATGTAATTTTTATTTCTTCCTAAGATTCTATCACATGGATAGGCACTGATTTATCTACACAGTAACCCATTGGCGGGCTGTTAGGTTATTTCCAATTTGGTATTAGTATAATTCACACTGGGTGAATACCCAGGCACATTGCTTTGCTGGAGTCTTAGATTAATCCTTTAGGATAGCTTCTGAGAAAGAGAGTTGAAGTTTGGGATTACTTAATGACTCGTTACACAGTGCCCTAAATTGCCTTCCCGGCAGGGTGTGTCAGATTATGCTTCCTCTGGCAAAGTGAAAGAGGAACTTCAGGATTCAGGACTCAGTGTCCCTGTCCTGGGTGGGCTGGGGAGCTATGGACACAACAGAAACACCCTTCCCTGCCCCAGGCATCTGGGTCTGTGGGTCCATGAGTGCTAAGCCCCAGGAGCATGGCTGCTCCTCTGCTGCTGGGGCCACTGTACCATCCCACCCACTCAACCTGTGGACACACGGTAGGGTTAGAACAGTCACCGCTGGTCCCCGTCCCCAAGGGTACCCGGTACGTGTCAGTGGGCAACAGTGAACGTGCAGGGTGAGTGTTAGCCAAAGGAGCCTTTCTGTCACTCTGATCTCTCAGGTGGTGGCAGGAGGGAAACTGGGGTCACTGTCCTTGCAAGGTTGCACCACCTCCTGTGTTCTAGTTCTGGTGAATAGGAAAGGGGGACTCTGTCTGTGCTTTCTTACCTGCGAAGTGGGTCAAAGCAGCAAAACACCCTGTATCACGGGACAGGAGTCTAAGTAATTAATATTGTGGGGAAAATGTCTTGGGACAGTTACATGCTGAGTCATTCATGCATTCATTCAACAAATGTTCACTGCGCATCCCGCATTCCAGGCTGCTCTGGGCTCTGGAGCACACAGCGCTGAGCACAGCGGACAGGGGGTCCTGCTTCTTGGGACCTTCCTTCTGGTGGGAAAAAGAAACAAATATTCATTTAACATACAGTAAGAGACAGATGCATTTAACATATGGTAAATGTACTAATTTTAAATAATCAAATAGCATCACCTGCACTCAAACCTTTTGCACAGAAACCTCTGAAGGCCAAAAACAAGTTCTGTAAAGAACTGCCACATGACAAATGTGTTTTGAGCAACTGCTAACAACCACTGTCCTGAGATTTCTCCTCCTCCCTCCTGCTCTTTCTTTCTTGGGCATGAGGGCAATAACATGACCATAGCTAACTACAGCCTCAAACTCCTGGGCTCAAGTGATCTTCCTGCCTCAGCCTCCCAAGCAGCTGAGATTACAGGTGTGATGCCTCTTTATATAGCTAACTTTCCTGTGTTTCGTAGAGATGGGATCTTGCTGTGTTGCCCAGGCTGGTCTTGAACTCCTGACCTCAAGCAATCCTCCTGCCTCAGCTTCCCAAAGTGTTAGGATTATGGGGGTGAGCCACCATGTCCAGCCTTTACCAGGATTCCTGAGGCCACAAAACTGATTCCTGTTCTCAAGGACTTTATGAATTATTTGGAGAATAAGAAAAGGACCCATGCATCAGAGTTTAACCCATCTCAGGCATTCCAAGGCATGGGTTGTGTTGGGTGCCAGGTGTCTATGGCACTCTTGCCACTGTCTGCATCCCTGCCTGCTCCCCAGATGTAAGCAACTGGAAGGACTTCGCTCTCTCTCTTTTTTTCTTTTGTAGAGACAAAGTTTCACTTTATCACCCTCAGTAGTGTGCCGTGGCGTCATACAGCTCACAGCAACCTCCAACTCCTGGGCTTAGGTGATTGTCTTGTCTCAGCCTCCCGAGTAGCTGGGACTACAGGCGCCCGCCACAGTCCCCGGCTATATTTTTGTTTTGCAGTTTGGCCGGGGCCAGAACCCGCCAGAACCCGCCATCCTCGATATATGGGGCTGGTACCCTACTCGCTGAGCCATAGGCACCGCCCAGGACTTCTCATTTTGCAAACTAGGTATCTGCCTTTAGTCAGGGCCAGATCCATTTTTCACCTCAAAAGCTACTCTGCCATCACACTTAGAAAGCTGAAGTGCTGACTTTCAATAATCTTGAATTAATCCTCAACTAGGGCCTGTAATTTAGATTTGTCATCACCAGGTGGTGATAGGTGCCTTAGTTCAAATAGCAAGAGGTTGAGATTTCCTTCTCTATGACTGGAAGAAAGTGGAAGAAGTATTTTATCATTGTAATGTATTATTTTTGTTTGCAGGTTAGAATTTAGCTGTAAACTCTAGTTGCTTTTCTTCCTTATGCTCTCTCTATGAGAATTCTTGAGTACCCCCAGCATTATGACAAAAGTCCTTTAGCCAAGGTAATGCTGGCCTTTTGGTCATCTGCAGATGGTTTGCTTCTGGTGGAGTTTCCTGCTAGGGTAGGATTCTTTCCTCTCTTTACCTCCTTTCAACTAGCTGCCCTGCAAAGAACAGAGATGACGGTTAGTTTGCTGGGTTACAGAAGGTGCGAATGCAGGTAGCTTTTCCATTTTTCTAGTTGGCTTGGGCCCCTGAAGTGTTCCAGATTTTCTGCCTCCTCTCACCTTTGCCCCATCACCAGCGGAGGGTGGAATGTAGAAAGGAAAGAGATGGTTTTATGTAGGGGAGCAACCAATTGATTGAGTTGGGGAGAAAGCCACAGATGTCCTTGGTCCTGCACTGTCTATTTTAGTCCAGATTTACGACTGTGGTCCTGGGGTCTGTTCTGAGTGTCATGTCTCTCCTGAACTGTCTGTAGCGGAGTGGGGGAAGAGGAAGGTGGAGAGACTAAGAGAACGTCACAGAAAATAGTGTGAATGTAGTTCAGGTAAGGGAAAAAAGGAACCTGGGTGCATAGCACCATGGGCAACACATTTAGAAAACCTGGTGAGAAGGTTCTTGTCTTGGCTGGGATGTCCTGGGGGTCTCTCTCACCTAAGCTGGGGGGCATTGTCAGCTTCTCTGTTTGTGCATTGAGGAGAAATTAATTTCTCATTCATTAAGAATCTTAGACACTGAAAAAGGACTTTGAGTTTCAACATTGTTTGTTGGTTCTTAGGGTCTCTCGTGCTTTGAAAATATGTCTCTTTGCCCAGGGTGGTTAACTTCTGATCAGAAAATCCACCCACCCATCAAAATATGAATCAGTTCTTGATTGCTTTTTTTTTTTTTATGTTTTTTCACAATTTAGAGTCGCAAGCTCTGTTAGTACTTGTCCCTGCTTGTCACTCCTTATTCTTTCCTCACTGTGCTCTTCCTGTGAGAACTTCCTTTTATATAGACCATGTTGTCCAGTGTGGTGTCCTCTAGTCACTATTTAAATGTACATTAACTAAAAATTTAGTAGGAGGTGAAATGGACTTCCTTCGTTGTACTAGCTCCTTTTCAAGGGTTCTGCAGCCACACAAGGCTGGTGACTCACCATGTTGGACAGCTCAGAATTATAGGCAACTTTCATCACTGGGTAAGTTGCATTGGACAGTGTTGGTCTAGACTGGTGTGTCTCAGTCAGGGTTCAAGGCTTATAATTGAAGCTGCTGTAGCCATGAGGCGAAGATATTTAATATAGGAATTTAAGGGCTTATAAAATAATGGACTTACAGCTAGGGGTGCAGGAATGATTCCCAGAGCAACAGCAAAAACTGGCCAGCCAGGGAACTGTGATTCTGGTCAAGTAAGGAAGCTGGGACACGTGGAATGCACTGTGCCAAGGGCAGGCTCCAGGATCACCCCACCCATGATCCAGGGGTCAAGAAGCCATTGGCAAGGCCTTCTCAGCTCCATACCAGCAAAATAGATACCCTCCCCTCCTGACTTTGCTTCAATTCTGTTCTTGATCAGCCAATCCCAAAGTTACATCAGGAATTGCAGCTACAAGGGGGATTGGGGATTGTTGTTTTTAGCTCTTTGTAACCTGGGGGTGCACAGTAGAAGGAGGTTGGAAGAGCTGTTGAGCTAGGCAGTCCACCAGTCTTCCACCTGCTGCAGGTCCCAAGCCACTTGTGCTCTTCTGGGATGAGCACCACTGGGCTTGTGATAAACAGGGCTTCAGGTTATCTCCCACGACCATGAGACAGTGTCCTTCCTGTCTACGTTTTCCAACCATCTCTGCAACGCAATAGATAGGGAAGATGAATGGCTCCTGCTTGCTAGTCCTTTGCCCTTTAATGGGCAGAGAAAGTATGGTTTCTGTTTCAGGTTAGCTGCTATGTTTTTAAAGGGAATGCAGGGCCCCTTGTCACTATAGTGAGATGACAAACAGTGGGAGCCAAACGGGTCTCTGTAAAGATCTTGGGTGATGCGTTGGCCTGAAAGAAAGTGTTTTCTTTGTACTGCAGAGATTGCTGGTAGTCAGGACTTCGGTAGGAAATTCGTTTATAGCTCTCTCCTTTCTGGGTGTGAACTACTGCTTCTTGCTCTCTCTAAATTAATCTGAATGTCTCTGCGCGTACAAAGGCTTTTCCTTGGGAGTGACCTGCCTTTGTGCATGGCAGAAGGTACCAAGGCTACAGAAGAAGACCTGCACTGTTGAGGCAGACCTTTCTCTACACACATGGCTGACTAGGGATCTCTTTATGGTGCCAGTGGTTTGGGCTTCTTTATTCAAGGGTGGCATAGAGGCAGGGAGATGGGGAGCACACTGGCAGCTAAAGTGAGTTCTACTTATTTGGATTAGAGATTTTAAGAAGGGATCATTTAAACCCAAACCTGAAGTGTGAGAAGCAATCACCAAAGAGCAGAAGTACATGCAAGTGTTCTAAGTACATGCAAAGGCACTGTGGCAGAGGAGGACCAAGCACATGAGAGGCAGGAAATGAGGCCAGCATGTCAGGAGTGTGCGGCACCCGGCCACAAGAGGAGCTCAGAGAGGTAGACCCAGGCCAGTCTGTGCAGCCATGGCAAGAAGTGGATTTTTAAGGGATTTAATATGGGAAATGCCAGGGCCTGATTTATGAGTCCAAGTTCTGAAAGGTCACTGTAGCTGCTACATGGGAATTGGCTTAGGGATGAGCAAGAATGGAGATGAGGGAAATGTCAGGGGCTGGTGCAGCATTTCTGGGTAAGAAATGAATGTTGCCTGGGCCAGGGTGGTGGCCTAGCATATGGAAATCTTCCTTAGAACTCCTCCTCTCCCACATCTGAGCAGCGAATGGAAGGAAGGGCCTGACAGCTTGACAATTAGCCTGTTCTCTGGGGCGTGGATGACTGTACTCCAGGATTCCTTCTGCAGTACCCCTGTAGTCCACCCTGAGTGGCATCATCTCATCGTTATCAATAGAGTCATCCTCAAATAGATGCGCTCAGCATTTTCTGGGATGTGGCCCCAGATTTGGTAGATGGATGGAGATGGATCAAAGAAAGAACTATCCCTTGGCTCTTTGCAGGCAACTGCCATGTTGTCAATTGTTTTCACCTCTGAGCACTTTCCATGTCCCCAGTTCCAAGTCTTACTCATGGGGGACACCAAGGAAGCCAAAGCCACCGTCTGCTGACTCAGACTCAGATTCCTCACCAGAGTGGCATGGAGCTGACCAGTCTGTGCTGGGGCTTTGGCCTCATTCCAGTCCATCTGAGAAGTGGCTGCACCTGTGTGCAGAAGGATGAGAGTCATTTTCTCATATCCAGGGACGAGATCCCTGCTGTGGCACCTACCTGCTTTTGTGTGGCTGGATCTGCTAAGCAGCTGCTGTGGGGCTCGATCAGGGGTGAGAGCATCCGTGGAAATAGCCCGGTTGGGCAGAGCCAGAGCAGACTTAAACAGTGGCATCTTTTCAGCTGGCAGCCAGGAGACAGAGCTTTGAATCAGCTTTATAATTTGAAAATTGGTCTCTTTGCATCGGGTGGTTATTTTGTGTTAACAAAAGCCATCAGGGACACAATGCTGCCTGTCCTGCCTTCATGGCACTACTCTGGATTCAAAAACATTGAGCCAGAAATGGAGGTTTTCCATTCCTGGGCTTTTGGGGTAGTTGTGCCACCTTGTTGTGGGTGACCTGGAGATACTCTCAGAACTTCAGGTCTGGGTGGGGAACCATCACAGTGGGTGGAGAAACTGCCTTGGGGAAAAGGAGGCTCAGCTGGGCCTTGCACTACAGTTCACCTGGAGGCCAGCCCCAAGAGGCCACACCTGTCTCACCCATGTGTGACTGCATTTCCTGTGGCAGGGCCTTTAGTCAGGTCACAGTGCTGTAGTGATGCTTGGAGCTGCCAGGACCAAAATACTGAAGGTCGTTTTCTTGTCCTCTAGCTAGGGAGAGGTTGACATTTCACTTTTCCCCATGGGTCTATTCATATGAGCTTTCTCCAGATGGTGTGCTCCAGAGAGGTCCTTGTGCTCTGGGAACGGTTCACAATATAAATAAGGTCTCCCGTGGAGTTGGGAGGGAGCTCAAAAGTCAGCTTACTAAGATGTGGTTTGCAGAACTATCCCTTGGCTCTTTGCAGGCAACTGCCATTCCGCTTATCGCAAGCCTGTCTCATGCTCAGGGTGCACGGATTGCACCTGCACACAGCCTTCCTGGGCGATGGGTGGGGTGTGTTCTCTGGCCTGCTGCTTCCTGCCCTGTTACCAAGTGTTATTCTCAAATCCCCAGGACTTCTTGGTTTGTGGACCTGGCAGCCTATATGAGAAGGGCACTAAGGGTAAAGGTTGGTGGGTCTAGAGACAGTAATCTTAAGGGAAGTGACAGGTGTGGGGGACTTGTAATGAGCAGGGAATTGCAGTCTGGGATGGCTGACCATGGGGTGACAAGGCTGCTTTTATGTATGTGAGGGAAAAGGAGTCAGTCTAGGAACTAAAATAGAGTCTATTAAATTTTGTCATTGCCAAACTGAGGATCTAGGAAGGAAAAATTATATACCACAGATTGAACAGAGCAAAATTAGAGTTCCAGCCTTCTCTGGTGACCCAAATAAGATAGGAGATGAGGACTTGGACTCAGTCACTCCCATGTGCAAAGAGAAACAGGGACACCCTCCACTCGATTCACCCCAGAGGTGCCCTGAGGGTTACCATAGGGGCTGCTGGTGTAGTGGGTGCTGTCACACAATGATCATATTAAATATAAAGGATGTTCTTGGGTAAAATGCAGCCCTCCTTCCATCTCAAAGTGCAGAAAAACCTAGTAGCACGAGCTTTGTTCGTCACCGTGAATGTGAGCACACACGTGTGTGTGCATGTGGAGTGTGTGTGAGCGCCATCGGAGGAGACGGGACTGTAGTCTAGCAGTTAACTCGGAGTCCCGTGCTTGCTGCAAAAATCTTCCATTGTCTCACTTTGTGACCTTTAATGAGTCATACGTTCTTTTGTTTTCTTATGTGTCAAATGGAGATATTCACATTTGCTGGTTATTCAAAACTGTTTCACTGCTTCATTTTTTCCTCTGGGTCTTACCCAGAGGAAGGGTTAAAGTCCTCCAGCCTTACTGGAATCTTCCTTGCTTTCAGCTTCAGATCCACATGGTGAGAGTGTGTGGGGCTGGGGACAGGGACACGCTCTATGGGAGATGAAGCTTCTTGTTGTGGGACTCGCCAGATTGTTCATGAATCTGATGTTCTAGTGAATGTATTTTGCCCCTGGGAGTGCAGGGAGGAGGGCATGGGTGAAAGGAATATATGGTGAGTTGAGAGTTAGCATCCTGTTGAGAATATGGCCAAGAATTTTGTAGAGCAAAGAGGCAATATTCCAGTCCCCGGGAGGGGAGACGTGGCTATCATGCCACAGGGACCAGATGGCAGTCGTGCAGGGCACAGCTGTTATGGACAAGAAGGCAGCTGACCAGCTGTTCCTAAAGAAGATCTGATATGCTCATCTGGGATCATCTGGGGTGGTGCACATGTGGCCTGTGTGATACTGTTCCCTACCCTTGGTGTCCGTGGTAGGCATCGCCAATCTATCATGATAGGCTTTCCTGTAGTGCTCAGTGCTCAGAGAAGGCTCAGAATCCTTTAAATACAGCATTTTGGACAGTATTGTCAACCGATTGGCATAAAAGTTGAAACTTACTGTCACTGGCATGATGGAAAGGACATAGACTTAGGAATCTGGCAGAAGTGATAGCCCACCCAGGTACAAGCTTTGGACACTGAGGAAGCCTATTAGGCCTTTGTGGTTCAAAGGACCTAGCCCCAATTCAGGTTAGCTTAAGCTAAGTTACTTAAGTAACTTTGTCATCACAGAGGGTGGGGAAGATGACTTGCAGAAGAGGGGGCTCAGCTGAGCCTTGCAGCATATCCCTAGTGGAGCATCCATCTCCAGAGCCACACCTGTTTCACCTGTGTGTGGTTCAGGGTAAGCTAACTTCCAGCATGGTTAGAGAGGAATCTGGTGAGGTTGCTAGAGGTCTGACACTGGAGCAGACTCTCTCCAGTGGAAATGTCCTGGCTGGCTAAGCGGGGGCCATGTGCTCTCTACAGATTTCTGCGGGGGTGGGGTAAAAGGTGAGGGCGATGGCTTCTAGAAAGCAGGTCACATTGGGAGCAAAGTTATCTTGGAGGTCAAGCATAGAAGGATCAACCCGAGATAGTAGGGAGGAGTCTGGGCAAGGTGCCCTGTTCTCATCTGTATGCTGGTGAGCTGCAGAGAGAGAGGGAAGGGGACCACAAGGAAGTTTGCTCTGGGCCCCGTGGTGTCCCTGGAATACCAGGGAAGATTATTATGGGCAGGCTTGGAAGTTATGCATGTGATGCTGGTCTGGCTGCAGTTTTCCAGGCAACCAGAGTGACATCTGATGCCAGTCTCATGGCTCACAGTGGCATCCCATTCTCTGAGACTTTTCTGGATCCTTCTGCACTTGGCCTGTTGACTAGCAGTACCATCTCAAGGTCACGCGTCTGTTCTGGGAGGTTCAAGTTTGGGCTCGGGCTGAGCTGATCCCTTGGCAAGTGTTTTGGATTCCAGAGTGAGACTCCCAGCTTCATGGACTGAAGAGTGTCTGCCAAGCATGAGTGGTGTCTTGGGGACGGTGTCAGAGCTTTGTTGCCTTGAAAGCAGAGCAGTGCTGCTGTCCCTGCTCAGGTCAGTCCTTCCTTTTGGAGAGCATCCTGCTCCTAGTACTCCCTCAGCCCCTGCTCCGCACAGTCCCTTTGGCCAATGTCAAATTCCATATAAAGAATCATCCCAAGACAAAGTGGCCCACAACAGCAAATACCTTGTTTTCTCACTTTCAATTTCGGAGGGTAAAGAATTCATGAAGCTCCTGATTTGGGGCAGTCAGGTGGGGACCAGCATGACCGGGGCTGGCCAGAATCTCTCTTGCCTCATTGTCTCTCCACGCAGGCTAGTCTGGGCTTCCTCACAGCATGGTGGCCTCAGGGCTGTCAGGCCGCCTTATGTGGTGGCTGGTGGCCTCCAGAGTGACCATCACACGAGTTAGCTCAATACAACGTTTCCTTTTTTTTGGCCTACTCTTGGAAGTCATAGTGTCAGTTCTGCTATACATTATTGATCAAAACAGACACCAAAGGCCAACCTCATTTCAAGAGGAGGAAGCCTAAATTTTCATTCTCAGTGAGAGGGATGTCAGGTGTCATGGATTTGCTGCCGTGATTTAAAACTGTCTTAACTCCCCTACCCCCGCCTATTCAGCCAATACTTCCTATCTAGATGAGCTTGAGGTAGCTGGATATGGCCTTACTTTGATCCAACCCCCTCATTTTATTATGTCTATTTTTTTTTTGGAACCCAGGTGCAAAGATTTGAGTGAATCCTATTCTTCAATTCATTGTACCTTTAACATCATTGATTCATGCAGTGAATGACTTCTTATATTCACTTACTCATTTGTGATTGCCCCTTATCCCCCTATCTTCCCTCTCCACGTTCCTTAAATAACCATTCTGTTCTACTTAATGAATATCCTTTCATTTATGTCTTAATTCACAGATAATGCATTGTGTCTATCTTTTTTTTTTTTTTTGTAGAGACAGAGTCTCACTTTGTCACCCTTGGTAGAGTGCCGTGGCATCACACAGCTCACAGCAACCTCCAACTCCTGGGCTTAGGCGATTCTCTTGCCTCAGCCTCCTGATCAGCTGGGACCACAGGTGCCTGCCACAATGCCCAGCTATTTTTTGGCTACAGTTTGGCCAGGGCCTGGTTTGAACCTGCCACCCTCGGTATATAGGGCTGGTGCCCTACCTACTGAGCCACAGGCACCGCCTTTTATCTATCTTTTTTTGCATCCTCCTCTTCTCACCAGCACCATGCTGCTGAGGTCCATATGTGCTGTATTGTACAGACCTTGTCTGCCTAGGATGAGGTGATGAGCCTGGAGGGGCGTGACATGTCCAGGGTCACCCTGCTAAGCCAGGACCAGAACAGCCTTCCTGGCTTTCTTAGCATCCACCACTGATGTGTTTGTGTGCCACCTCACCACCTCCTCTAATAGCTCGAAATAGGTTTTTTTAAAAAAATGCTTGAGTCTGTGGTCACAGGTGCACCCATTTCCTCTCTAGTAACTGTTGTCCATTTCCCTTTCTTGCTTCAGGTTCCAACTATGGGAGCCCGCGCCCTGCTCATGCCAACATGAATGCCAATGCGGCCGCAGGGCTGGCCCCTGAGCACATCCCCACCCCGGGGGCTGCCCTGTCCTGGCAGGCGGCCATTGATGCGGCCCGGCAGGCCAAGCTGATGGGCAGTGCTGGCAATGCCACCATCAGCACAATCAGCTCTACGCAGCGGAAGCGGCAGCAGTACGGGAAGCCCAAGAAGCAGGGCAGCACAACGGCCACACGCCCGCCCCGGGCCCTGCTCTGCCTGACCCTGAAGAACCCCATCCGGAGGGCGTGCATCAGCATCGTAGAGTGGAAATATCCTTTGTGCTCTGGGTGGGGCAGATGCTTCTGGGGCCTGCATCCTGAGGCCGGCCCTCTGAGGCTGTGTCAGCAGTGCCGAGCCACAAACACCTGTATCACTGGGGTGTTGTGAAATGCGGAGCTATAAGCCCTGCCCTAGACTGGATGAATCAGAATCTCTGGGAATAGGACAGGGCCCAGCAATCTGCTTGTATAACAAGCTGCCCTTCCTGCCTCCATATAATAAGCAAGAAGCCTAGGAAATTATGAAATTTCACCTCACATAGCTGAGCTTGCCCAGGGATTCATTCGTGTAGGGTTAATTGTCATTATGTGCTACTTCATAACCTTCTTTCCACCCTATGTCATGGCACTGGGATAGTTTCACAGGTGAAGGAGCTTAGGAGATGTAACAGAGCAGCCATCAGTGACCCTGGCTCTTGGCTCAAGGGCATAGGAGCAGTGGTCCTCAATCTTGGCAGCAAATTAGAATCACCTGGAGAGTTTTAACAGCCTGTAGACAACTGAGGTCTACCCAGGTACTTTTGAAAACCCTCCAGGCCTAGTATAGTGGCTCATACGTGTTATCCCAGCACTTTGGGAGGCTGGATGGGAGGCTCACTTGAACCCAGGAGTTCAAGGCAATAGTGAGCTGAAGTTGAGCTACTGCACTCTCCAGCCTGGGTGACAGAGTGACACCCTGTCTTTAAAAAAATTGAACAACAACAACAAAAAAAACAAAACAAAGAAAGAAAGAAAAAAGAAGAAACCAGTGAATGGGTCCTTCAGTAAAAGTGGCTTTGAGAGGTTGGGCTCTCTCACTGTGGAACTGCAAGCCTCTTAACATCTTAGGAATCATGGGATTGTAGAGATTGTAAAGGACCTTAAAGATCTGTAGGCCCACCCCAACTTTCATCAGTGATGAAATTGAGTCCCACGGGAGAGGCTGTCCAGGGTCACATGGTCAGTAACAGACGGGATTAGAACCCTGGCACTCTGAGCATCTTTGCTGTAAGAATTCATACCTCTCTAGATTCGGATGGGAGTGTTAGGTTTCATTAATTAGTTTCTATGGAAAGATTTAAAGGTCTTAGGTACTAGTTAAAGAAAAATGGCCTGCAGATAAAAGAAAGTTTTCTTTTAGCAGGAAATTCTAGTTCTAGAAATATTTGAGTCCCTCAACTCAAAAGTAACTTTAACAGAATGCAATTCATAACAAGTGGCGGCTGCCCTCTGGCCAGTCTGTCCTGAGCGTCCCAAGCATGGTTTTGATCCCTGGGTGACTGGGAGAGAGGCTCAACTTTGCTCAGTCCCATCAGGCTGTGTGCGTAACTGCTCACGTCAGAGTTAGGGAGAGGGAGAGCTGGGGGACCCTGCAGGTCAGGCACCCCCAAAGAGAGGGCTGTGAGGCCCAGAGAAGTCAAAGAACTTGTCCTAAATTGCACAGGTAGCGGTTGATAGAGCTGATTTCAAATCCAGATTCCCCTGAACCTTGAATCCATGCACTTTCCATACCCCTTGTGCCTGTAGTTCCAGGGAGAACTAGGGTAGAACTAGGTAAGTACTAGGGTGGGTGTTCAGGGGATGCAGCAGGCCCTGGATCTGGGCCTGAGCACCCACTCCCTGAGCGCTGCGGCCTGTCCTCCTAGGGGATGTGCTTTTCTTCCTGGAGGAGAGGGAGTGGACCCAGCCCCGCAGCGTGTGTCGTCGGCATTCCCAGATTGCTTGGGAAGGGTGGCTGGGCAGCTATGGAGATAGACTGGTTACTAGCAGTCTGTTTTTCTTGAAAAAGTGGAATGTGATGCTATAGTTAAGAAGAGAAGACAGTTTAAAAATCGATCTGGGCCTCCCAGGGTGATGCAGAGTGCTTCCAGGGCTTACCTGGGGCCTCTGCTTGTCAGCTGATGGCTTTTCTTATCTGCCTGATTGGCTTCTTTACACTTTATCTCCTCTGGCATTAGCCCGGTACTTTAGCATAAGATGAAGGATGGATAGTCTGAATGGGAGGAGGGGAGCTGATAGCAGGAGAAACACCCTGAGCTTGGCTGCCACACTACTCCAGTGGAGGCGGTGAGAAGACATCTGAGGAGCGACATGTGTGGGGTCGGCCTTAGTTGGCTTGTTGTGCACTTGTCCTGGTGCAGAGAGCATAGAGCACCACCCTCTGGGCTAAATGTCACTTTCCTAAGCAAGTTGGAAGGGATTGGGAGACAAGAGGTGATACAGTGGGAGGGCCAAAAGAACCAGCTCCCTACAAATGCTTCCAGGTTCCTTTAGAGTAGATCAGTGCAGAGAAGTCCTTAAAAACTCTGACTCCAGAGCCAGACTGCCTGGGTTTGCGTCCCATCCTATCACTGGCTGTGTGACCTTGGATGGGTTAACATCTGACTGTTCTGTGTCTCAGTTTCCTGATTTAGATAGTGGGGATACGGTGAGGTGTAGAGGAGTGAGATCAGAACCTGGCCCTGGGAAAGCTGTCAGCAGACATTAGCTTTGGCCTTGCTGTCACTGTCCCCAGTGTCAGCATCAGCCTCCTGTCTTCATTGCTGGCTCCTTGTCCAGCACAGGATGGAAGATGTAGGCAGTCAGGCAGCTGGTCTGGTTTGTGGTCCTGGCTCTGGTTTTGCACTTGGGATCTTGGGCAGGTGGTCTTGCTTTCCATACCTGTGAAGTCGGGAGGATGGATGGTCACCATTGTTGAAATGGAGGGAAACATAGGAAACGACCCTGTGTGAGCCCTGCTGGGTACATGGATCCTCAGGGCTACCCACAGGGCTGAGGAAGGTCCGCTGCTAAGATTATCTCTATACACCCTCTCAGTTCTACAACTGGGATGCCTGTGAACACAAGTCAGAAGGCCGTCTATGGCAGGAGTGGACGTTGGACTTGGAGACCAGGAAACTGGGTTCTAGTCCTGGCTGGTCATTAATTTGCTATGGGGCTTTGAGAAAGTTTCCTGGGCTCTCTGGGCCTCAGAACATTGGACTAGATAATCTCTAAAGTCTCATTCTGCCTCAGAATTCATTAACTTTGGGAATATGGATTTCCCTGGGAGAATTAAGTTCATTCCTTCACCCAGGAATTTCTTCCATCCTTCCTACTTTTCCTCCTCCTCTCCTTCTCCAGGCTGGGAACTGGGCAGTGGAGTGGGTAGGAGTGGGCCGTCTCTGTGATGGTTCCCCTTTCTGGCCTGCTGTTGGGAGTGTAGGAAGAGATGTTATCACATTAGCTCATTTTTCTCATGAGAGTATATCCTGCCCTGATGTTTTAATGGAGAAATCAGGGCATGGAACCTCAGTATGCCCTGCTACTGGGGAGTGAGCCTCGGGCTGGCCTCCTAGAGCCCAGCACATAGCAATGGAACAGTGGAGAGGACCTGGAATGTCAGTGTTGCCCACCGATGGCAGGGCTTCCACAGACTGCAGGGGCTTACGTGCCTACATGAGGCCGAGTCCGCAGGGGAGGTGGCTGCCCTTCTATGGATACACAGTAAACATCCTGCCACGCTCTTGGGGGTCCTGAGCTTCCCAGCCAGGCTTTGGGTTCTTTGGAAGCTGTCAGAAAATGAGGGAAAAGAGAAAAAAAAATTCTTAATTTTACTTCAAAAGATTAAAAATAAAACCCTCAAATTTCAACAAGAAACATGGAAAGTGGCCCTGTCTTAGATCCTGTTTTCCCCTTCTCTTCCTTCTTGGGTGGGCATGGGTCGCCATGGGGAAGTGGGGTGCCTGGGGCAGGCACTGCTCTTTAGAAGCAACCCTAGCACACATGAGGGAGAACGAAGTCAAATGCAATCTAAATAAATAAAAGAAAGGGGAAAAAGTTTTAGAAATCTGTGTTTACTCTGGCACGCGACTGGCCTCCACTGCTTTTGACATATTAGGGAAAATTTTGGCAGGGACCCATGAGGAGCACTTAAAAAGGCATATGTTTCTTTTCAGAATACAAGGGGCTTGGAATGTATTGTTTAAACAAAATTCTTATGAATCTTTGATTCGTTTTAAAAAAAATACATAGATATATATTTGTTTCACTTGTGCTTTCTTTGTCATTAACTTCCTTAACTCTCTTCCTCAGACCATTTGAAATAATTATTTTACTGACTATTTTTGCCAATTGTGTGGCCTTAGCGATCTATATTCCCTTTCCAGAAGATGATTCCAACGCCACCAATTCCAACCTGGTAAGTCCAGCATCCTTGAGCCTCTGCTTTTCCTATTCAATGGAGAACTGAGCTTGAATCACGTGAATTCGAGTTGGAATGTGGAAAAGCACTGAAATGTGTGTTTGGCATGTACAGAAGCCCTGCAGAGCTCAGATCCTGAGTGCTGTTTTGCTCTTTATTCAAATCAGCACCTGTCTTATCATCCGGTTTTCTAAAAGAATATTCCAATTAGGTGGTGGTACGTTCCGGGCGTGTGTGTATGTGTGTGTGTGCGTGCACGCATGTGCGTGTGGTTGTGTGGGTGTGTGTGTTTTGAATAGCAGATCCTGTGAGTGTTACAAAATGTGCTGCATAAGTTTCGAGTACAGGTGTTTGCTGGAGCAGGCATTTATTCTTGGATCTTTTTTTTGTATTTATTTTAAATGCCTTGGTTCCATTGGTCAGGTTTGTTCAGCTGATCTGTAGTGTCACCGCACAATAAATAATTTCTAGGAAGCTTTGAGGAAAGTTTGCTTTTGTAGCCAAGATATATTATTGAGTTAAAAAGGCTTTATTTTCTTGGGAAAGGCGGCTTTCCATTTGGATTGTTGAGAGGCCAATGCTGGCAATTTGGGGTTAGAATTTGTCCATGGAAAAAGTGGAGAGTGTGTTTACTTTTGGCTGAGTGTGAAGTCATTACAAAGGCCTCTGCTCCGTCTGGGCATGTGAGGAAAAGAGTTCTGGAATGCAGCTGGCAAAATCGGGGCACTCTGGGATGCCTCTGCTATAGACATGGAGGAGGAAAATCCCATCTGTCTGTCCCCCTCCATTGTAGAGACACCATTGCTTTTCATGTGATTCCACAATGCGTATCTGGTCACCAAAGCCACCATTTTTCCCCATCGTCAGCACCTTCCTATGCTTCATGAGACGGGACTGTATGATTATGGGGTTCTCCTTCTCTGCTGATGCCATCATGGGGTAGTTCTTGTATCTTGTAACCTTTGACATTTCCTCTGGCCCTTCCAGCAAATAAATCTGATGTACATTTTACACTACTCTGCCATTTTCTCAGTTTTATAGTTAGCTGTTTATTCAGATCTAAATTGGGTAAGGTGTCCAGTGCAGGCAAGGCTACTGTGTCCTATGGCTTGGGGCTGGCTGCATGTTGGGGGCAAGTTCCAAAGGTTTCAGAAGCTGGGACGTGAGCACAAAGCAATGATGTAGTCGGTGGGCGGAGTATTAGCTGCAGACCACGAGGCCATCTGAGGTATGACTTTGTCCCTCAATGGGCAAGAAATGTTTACCATGTCAGAATAAAGACACAGAAAAACTTCTTTCCAGAGTGGGACCTCTTCCCATCAGTCCTGTGTCTTCTCTGTGTGTGTCTTCCCTGCCTCCCTGCAGCATAGCACTAAGTCTGCTCCTTTTGACAGGGAGTTCTGCTGCAAACAGAATCCATGTCTTTTTCCTAAGCCAGTGAAGCTTTGGGCTACCCTAGGTCCAAACGGTGGCAAAAGTGGGCAGAGGAGTTGGTTAGACGTAGGCCCCAGGGACGGCCACACAACAGCCCCCTCAGCCCACTCTCTCCAGGAGGAGGAGCAGCAGAGCCAGAGGGAAGCTCTGGGCTGGTTGTGACCTGTCAGCCCTGTACCTCCTGGAGTCAGAGGGGCTGGTAAGAGAGCTCAGAAGTCACTGTGGGCTCGCCCTAGAGCTGGACTGGGGTTGCTGGGTCCAGATGATGTGGGAGGGACAGCGATTTAAAAAAACCACACCACAGAGTGATGGAGGTGTTCTAAAACTAGGTGGTGGTGGTGGTCGCACAACTGTGAAACTTCTCTAAAAATCACTGAATCGTGTACTTACAGGGGGTGAATTTTATATGTGATGAAACTTCAGTGGAGCTGCGGATCTGACTCCTGTCCTTTGCATCCATAGTGTGGATGGGGCTGTGATGCCTTGCCTGGGGCTGTGATGCCACCAACTGAATGGTAGTATAGTCAGCGGTGTTAGAAAAATCCTCAAGATCCAGATAAACAAAAGTTCACCTCAGCTGACAGATGAGATTCTTAATCTGCTCCGTGGAGATAACGACATGAGTGGTCAGATCTGGGCGTTCCCCTCTGGGGTTCCCTGCTTCTTACATGGTCAAATGCCCCCTTTCTGAAATATTTTAACCCTTTGCTGCTTCTAGCTTCTCTTTTTGCTTCTACAGGAACTTTTTACCAGATTTCTATTCTGGATCCTCTTGATATTCTTTTTCTGTACTCTCCCCCCTGGTGAGCTCATCGGCAGCTGTAAGCTCTTTCTAAAGGTCTGGACCAGCATTTGCTGCATTAGAGAAGCCTGTGCAGTGGCACCTCCCACCTGCCTATCATTGCAGCTACCTGAAGAGCTTAAACCATGTGGAGCCCTACACCTTGGTGGATCTGGTTCAGATTTAGTAGTTTGGGGACATGGTCTAGAAATATGCATTTAAAAAAATTTCTCATAAGAATTGATTAATGATTAATCAGATTTGGGAACTACCGGCCTTTTGGATAGAGCAAAATTTGAGTTGGAAGACCTGAGTTTGAATCTTGGCTTTGTCACTTTGGAAGTCTGAGTCTTAACCTGAAGTTATTGGGTCTTTCTGAACCTCAGTTCCAGGGCCTGAAAATAGAGGTGATATTACATTGAGGGTACTAGGAAAGAGTAGGACAGATGGTGCAGTGCCAAGCATGGTCTGGACACATGGTTATATGAGCCAGGATGCCTTGTAGATGCTTCAGACAAGCCCCAAATAGAACTCACCCTCTCTCCCAACACACAACCCTGTCCCCCAAGAAGAAATAAAACAAATCCCAGGGAATACTGCTCCCCTGTACCCTGGACTGGGTTGATGGCATGTCTAGGTGGATGGCGTGGCTGGCCGTGTCATCACACAGAGTCACCTCTGACATCTTCTTCCCATCTGAGCAGACCTCTAGTTCTGAAGATTTTAATTGCACTATATCACATTTAGCTTCCTTTCTGTGCTCTAAGTCATTTGTTTAAACCTTCTGTGCCTTTGTTTTTTCATTTATAAAATGGAAATAAAAATCGTGAAAGTGTCAACCTCATAGAGTTGCTGTGAAGATTAAATGAGTTAAAATGCATAAAGTAGTTAGAAGAATGTCATAGTAGAGGCTAAATGTTGGGTCTTATTCATGCTGAATGTTATTGTTGTTTCTGTCATTGTCGTCATCATCCTTGCCACCCTAACCCAGGCCCCACGACCTTTTGCCTGGACTTTTACAGTCAAGCCCTTTCTGGATCCTCCCTCCACTCTGTTTCTTGTCCATCCTTCCACTGTCTTATGTTTGTTCAGTCGTCTGGCCAACATCTACACTCAGAACCAGGCACTGTGCTGGGGACACTGCAAGAGGCAGACCCTGTGATGAACAGGGAAGAGAAGCATGTGAACAGATGTTTGCAAATAGTGAAAGGTCTCACAAGGGGTCAGGGTGTCAACCTGATTCATTTTGCTGGGGGAAAGGGAATAACAGCAGGTTTTACATAGGATGACTTACTTGAGTTGCATCTCCCTGTAAGAGGTAATTTCCAGGCCAAAATTGACATTTCAGGCTAAGGTATGCACATGTACACAGGCCCTGCAGTCACTCTCTTCCTGACCAGAGGAAGGAGTCTGGTTTCAAGGGGGTAAGAAAAGCCAGGTGATGGGGCTTGTTGGCCAATACACATAGCTGGACACAACTGCAGGGGATGAGGAGGCCCAGAGGCATTGAGAGCAGGAGCGTACTCTTGCCTCTCGAGGAAGGTGGTGGCTCAGGTGGAGGCCCCAACTGTGACGAACTAAAGAAACCTTGCTAGAGTCTGCATGGTAGTGATAACAGGGATAGAGTGGGGTGGTGGTTTAGGACATAAGCTTGCCTGGCCTTATGGCCAATTGGATATTGGGGATGAAGGACAGAGCTGACTCTCAGGATGGTGATGTGGGGAACCAGGTGCCTTTAGCCAGGAATTTAAGAGAAAAGTCACATTTAAGAGACAGGGAACGATGTGGACAATTAGAGATTGTTAAGTGAGGAGCCCATGGAACATGTGGATGGAGATATCCAGCAGGGGCCTAGAGCCCAGGAGATGGTTCATGCTGAGAATGGAGCTTGGGGGGTAACCGGAGGATAAACAGAAAAGAAGCCTTAGGCATGGACCAGAGCCCCTGCAACAGGGCAGAGCCAGAAAGGAGGGGAAGGCCAGGGCCACAGCTGGGACAGGGTGGAGGAGGAGGGCTGGCCTGAGAGGTGGAAGCACACGGAGTCTTCCCTAAGGGAACAGAGAGTTTAAAAGCATAAAAGAGGGTAAAAGTGTGCCTTATGGCACCTCAGGTTGATGACAAGCAGTTTGGCCTGAGTATGAGAGGCACTGAGCTTAAGCCTTCAAATGGTAGGTGTGCAACAACGATTTGCTGAAGTTCAGTGCCTAAAACATTTCCTTTGTTACACTAGAATTGGATTCTCTAAAATGAAGCTTGAGAATTACCCCATTAGTTTTATAACATTTTATTTTTAATAAAGTAGGAGGCTGGACGTGGTGGCTCACCTCTGTAATCCTAGCACTGTGGGAGGCTGAGACTAGTGTATTGCCTGAGCTCAGAAGTTTGAGACCAGCCTGAGCAAGAGTGATACCCCACCTCTAATAAAAATAGAAAAAAGCCAGGCGTTGTGGCAGGTACCTATAGTTCCAGCTACTCAGGAGGCTGAGGCAGGAAGATCTCTTGAACCTAGGAGTTTGAGGTTGCTGTGAGCTATGATGCCAAGGCACTCTATCCAGGGTGACAGAGTAAGACTGTCTCAAAAAAGTAATAATAAAAATAATAAATAAATAAAAACATGGACTTGCTATTCCTTAGAGTCCTCCCTTGAGAAAAAGCAAAGGAGAGATGATGCTGTGACTGCAGCAGGGGCTCTCAAAGCTCTGTGGCGTGAGACCCATATGAGAGAGCCAGTTAAAATGCATGCTTCCAGGCCCTTCCCCCCAAAGATTCCGATTCTCCGTGTCTGGAGCCGGCCTGGGAGTCTGCAGTTTTAGTACACACCCCTGGCAGTTCTGATCCCGGTGGTCATGGACTGCTCCCTGAGAACAGCGACCTAGAGTGGTCACCGGTGTGTGGTTCAACCCACCTCAGCTCCCCCTGCAGTCCACTCTGTCTCCCAACAAGTTCCCTGGAGGATGCAAGCAGAAAGACAACACATGCTACTGCCAGAGCTTTCCCACTGGTTGGATTCAAGCACAAGCTGTTTAGCAACGCGCACTCACACGGTCCTGGAATTAGCAGGATTCTTCTTTTCACACACACTGGCGGGTTCACATCTGCGCTCGCTCCCGCTCTCGGATTGTGCCACAGAGTCACCAGCTCCCCTCTGTTCTCCTGTGGGCCCTTGCTTTTCTCCCACCTGCTCAATTTAATCCCCATTTATGTTTCTAACACTCTGCTTTCTTCTCTTTTCAAAAGATGAAAAGTAATCCAGAATAGAGTTTTGTTTTTAAGATCTTTCTCTCATTACTTAAATAAAAGCCTGTTTGTTTAATGCCCCAGCTAACATACACTTTTGCACCCAGATCCATCATCTTTCTTATCTTTTCCTCCTGCTAGTGAAGCATAATGAAACCCGTACTTTTCACTTCTTTATATTCAGAGTCCTGTTATTGGCGATGCCTCCTACTATGCGGTATGTCATTTATAATACAGCCATGGTCTGCTGAGAGCTGCTGTCCCGTAGGTGACTCCCATGATGTCTGTTGAACACCTCTGTAAGCAGCACAGACTCATTGTGTGTGGAAAACTCCCAGCTCTCTGCAAACCCTGAAGTCCACAAAGACTTGGCTTGAGTTGGAATATGAAGAGAATATATTTGGCATTTGACCTTGTGTAGAGAACACGGCTGTGTATTTTCTGGAGCAAGAGCCAGACTTGAAGGGCCAGAAGAGGAGGAGGAAGCGGCTGGAAAGGAAGCCATCTTTGGGCTGGGCTTTACTCAGGGGCTGTGAGAGGCCACGGTGGCCCCCTAACCTGGGTGAGAGGATTAAGCAGGTTAACATGTGTAAAATGCGTAGAACAGTGCCCTGCACAGGAAAATGTGTCCTTTAGAACTCCAAACCAGAGGCTGGTGGGCTCCTGTCTTCTGCTCACTCCCTGGGGCTAAGTCAGGATCCATGGCACCTAGTCCTAGTGTTTGCCTCAGAAGGCTGGGAGAAGAGACAGAAACATTGTGTTTGCTGGCCGTCCTGAGCCCGTCCAGCAATATTAGTGTGTGTGTGCACGTACGCCTCCCCCTTGTTTTGTGATCACACAGGGAGAGGAACAGAGACCCACTAATAGCAAAAGGAGAGCCCCAGAGGCAGAATTCTGAGTGGTGATCTGGGAGACCCCGCACCCCCTCCCCACATGCTCTCTGTGTCTCATGCGGGTCCCCTCGGGGAGTGTATGAGGCCCTGAGGTTGAGGTCTCCTCCATTCCCAGGTGGTGCTGGGCAGAAGGCAGTCCCTTTAGGGGCTTTCATTTGGGCCACCACAAGTTCTGAGCTGAGCCTGAGTCCTGCTCCCACCCATGCCACAGCCCTGTACCCTGAGAAATGAATAGCCGTGTGGCTTTGGGTTCCCTCATCTTTCTGCAGTGAGCTGTGATTTCTTTTAAAATGATGCTTACTTTAGAGTGAGAAGTCTTTGTATGGGGCTTTCATGCATTAACAATAAGGATCATACTGAAATGAGATTTATTATTGCTATCTCGTGTGTGTTGTCCTAATGCATCAGCAATGCTAGGGTTGTAAGATACACTGGTAGATAATTGCAGGGAACAAACCTCATAGCCACCGTGTCTTGTCGGAATACCTCTCCTTTGCTATGCAGTGGGGAGGCAGCAGTGGAGAGAATTCTAGGTGAGAGGATTAAGCTTGACAGTATACCGGGAGAGTGCTTCTAATGAGCCAGCCCTCAGAGATTCCCATTGTACTGGTCTGAGTGGGACCTGGGTGTGGGTGTGTCTTAAAGCTACACTGGAGCCAGGGACTTAGGAACAGAGACCTGAACTGTGTGACCTTAGATCAATCACTTAACCTTTCTGCTTGTGTATCTTCTGGCAAGTGGGAATAATAATACCTACTTCATCATCATAATTACCTTTATTGAGTTACCACCAGGTGCCAGAGCTTTGCATACAATATTTCTAATTCCCGCAACCATCCATTGTAGGTTCTATTTATTTGTGCACGTAAGGGGAGAGAGAGAACTTATCAGTCTTATTCACGGCTCTATCTCTGGCACATGAAAGTCTCTTGATACATGGTTGTTGAATAAGTGAATGAACTCTGCCAGATATTGTCTCTTTATTTTATTTTATTTCATCTATTTTTTTTGAGACAGAGTCTCACTATGTCACCCTCAGTAGAGTGCTGTGGTGTCACAGCTCACAGCAACCTCAAACTCTTGGGCTTAAGCTATTCTCTTGCCTCAGCCTCCCAAGTAGCTGGGACTATAAGCGCCTGCCACAATGCCTGGCTATTTTTTTGTTGTAGTTGTCATTGTTGTAAAGCAGGCCTGGGTTTGATTTGAACCCGGCAGCCCCAGGGTATGTGGCCCATGCCCTAACCACTGAGCTATGGGCACTGAGCCTATCTCTTTATTTTAGAAGTAAAATCACATCGTGAGCCAGGGGCAGAGCTTTCATTTGTACTTAGGAGTGTATGAAGCCATAGCTTGAGTTCTTTGCTCTATTCCCTGGAATGTGTAGGGTTGCTGTGAGTATCCAGTGAGGTAGAAGTGAAATGTTTCAAAGATTCAATACTTAATAGCAGTACTAACAGGTATTTGAAAACAGACTTAGTTCTGTTGCAAAGTAAATTCAGTAAATGCTGAGTGAACCACAGTTAAATAAATTATTATAAGACTTGTCTAAGCCTTTGACACAGTGACAACAGACACTATTTATGAGTTCATACTACGTGCAGATATTGTCTTAAGGGCCTTGTGTATATATTAGTGCATTTAAACATCACAGAAATCCTATGTGATGGATACTGTTATCCCTTTTTATAGATGAAGACACTGGAGCTCAGAAAATATAAATAATTTGTCCTGTGAAATGTAGCTGTGAAGTGGAGACACTGTCATGTAGATGCAGGCGATGTATCTCCATGTCTGTGTTCTTACCTGTGTGGCTCAGTGCCCTGTGACTCCCTGGGCCAGGCAGAGAGCACTTAAACTTTCCAACTCACACCATCATGGATATTTTGAGGAATGGTATTTCTTGGATCACATCTTGGTAACTGCTGCTCTGTAGAAATGCAGTTAATTTAAAACCATAGAGGAGAAAACTCTTGCCCCAAGAACTGATGTCAGGAGAAAGGACAGAACTGGGAATAGGATGGGACATGTTGCAAGGCCAGTACAAGAAGGGAGGCCTGCAGAGACCACTGGATCAGCCTTATCGAGAATGTGCCTTATCAGATGCTGTGTCAGGTAATGGTCTGACTCCCAAGGTGTCTGGGGCAGTTGTTTACTTACTAGATATTTCAGAGGGAGGTGAAGGCCCTGCATTTGCCAATGGATGGGATAAGAAGAGGTGATACTTTGAAGTCTAAATATGGTGACACCTCTTGCTCCATTTTTATCTACATTTATTCATTTTGCGGAAAATGTTCTGTATAAATTCACTTTTTATGCAGTGGAACACTTTTCATGTACCAAACTCCCTGTAATTTAAGTATTATTTGCAGAAAGTCTTTCTAGAATATAAAATCCAAATCCCTGGATCCTTAAAAGAAAAGTTCTGAACATATTTCATGCTTTTTCTAGGACTGCACAATCATTAGGAATTCAATTATTGAACCTGCTGTGATACTGTGAAGCCGTCGGGACAGCTAAGGAACCTCCAAATGGTCCCAGAACGTTGTGATCTGAGAACGATTTTGGACATGTTTTTCATACACCACCCCTGTTGGGGCGTCTGCCTGCTTCAGTGCCAGCCCTTTTAATTTGCTCCTCCCTCTCTCCTATGGGCTCAGAAACCAGATAACCAAGTCCCTTAGAGTTATGTGCAAAGTAAGAGTAAATAGATTCTGAGTGAAGACCTACAAGGCTCACATATGAATAAAGCGCATTAGCTTTAATTTATGGATTTTATAACATTGATTTTGGCTTCTCAGAAGCCTCCCCCCACCCCTTTATTCCTTTTGTTCTCACTGGTCTCTGTATGATTGAAGTTGTTGGATTTGGATTGGTGCCTTCCAGCTAATAATAGTGGCAGCAGTAACGTTGACACTAACACGCTGGCACTGTTCTAAGTACATTACCTGTGTTAACTTACTTAGTCCTTACAGAAACCCCGTGAGAGCTTTACTGTAATTATAATCATCCCATTTTAAAGATGAGGAAGAGGCACAGGGAGGTGAACTAACTCATTCAAGATTGCACAGCTCTGAGGATTCCAGCCAGAGCTCCTTAGGTCTGTGGCTTCCGTCAGGTGTGAAAGGGAGGGGCACTTTTCTTGGAATATAGTCCATTGATTATTCAGCTCTCAGCTACAGAATATGTAACATATGCGACTGTGTCTTTATCGAGGGGCCTCAGAGGAGGGGCAGTAAGGAATGCAACTCCTTGGGCCATATTCACCCATGAAAGTCTTAAGGACATGGCCACAGAGCCCCTGCCTGTGCCATTAGGAAAGTGTGGGGGGTACGCTAGGAGGAGGCCCCCAGGTTGACTTGGCTTTGAGGCCATATTTTTGCAGGAACCAGTGATTTATAGTAGTTGAGACCGTCAACCAAACAGGCCCCCAGATGAGAATCTCTGGTTGGGAAGAGGGGGACCAGAATCAGCCCAACTTCTTGAGATGAGCTTAAAACTAAAGGCCCTTCTGGTAGACTGAATCATGAAGCAGTTTCCTGGAGCTTCCTGGACCTGCACTTGGATTTGGGCCCATTTTGGGACGCTAGTCAGTACTGATCTGTGATGGACCTCAGCACACGCCCCTTCCACATTGTAAGGCTGCACTAGGCATGCCAGAGACTGCAAGCCTGTTGTAGAGAGCCATGGCCTGAGCTCTTGGCAATGGGTGGGTAGCAGGAGCGGGGTGGGGTGGGTATCGCACTGCTGGGTTCTAGTTCCAGTTCTGCCTCAGGCTAGAGGCACGGACTTGGCACCTTTCCTTGCTGGACTTAGGATTTCCTAGCTGTGAAGTAAGGGTAATAATTCCTACCTCACCATGTCCCAGCAAAGTCAAAAGAGAGTATACATAGAGATGCTCTGGAAAATGCAGAGTGCCGTATAAACATAAGGGCATTATCGCATTAACTGTTATTAACTGTTGTTTTTAAGACTAGACAGATTCTGTCTCTAAAATATTGACTCCTTTTTTTTTCTTTTTTTTTCTGGCACATTCCTCTGTGAACCTTTTCCCTTAGACTCCTCTCAAGATAACTTAGAGATGCAAAAGAACTAAAAGCCAAGTTCCAAATTTAGTTTCTGACCTTTCTGAGATGGATGGCGAGTGGTGTGGCTGTACCCTGCCTGCCGTGAGAGCCCTGCTGGGCTGCTGGGGCCTGGGAGCACGGGGCAGGCGGCGGGCTGGGGCTGACTCGTCTCCTCACACAGCAACCCCATGCTAGGGTCACATCCTAATGTTGCTTCTTGTTTCCTCCCTGGGTCTAGTTTAACCCTGGCACAGCCAAGTGCAGCTTTCAAGTGGCTCCTCTGGCCACTTGCAGAGCCTTCCTCAGATGCTCAGCAGAAATGACAAGAAAGTTTTGGGGCTTCTCTCTCTGGGCTCTCGGGTGCATGGTCAGAAACAGGGCGTGGAAAGGCTGTCTCCTGGGTGTCTCTGAGTCCTGGAGGAGCAGGGTCTGCGTCAAGGATGAGGAAGGGCAGGCGTGTCCAGGAGGAGCTCTCCAGGCTGCCAGGGGCTCTACAGGTCTGACTACAAGTACCCTGGTGCCTGTGCCAGCTCAGTCTCAGCCTAGGGCAGCCTGGGCTTTGGCCTGTTCTGGTTTTAGGGGAAGGCAGGTGGCAGGTGGCGATGTTATGCCTGACAGCTGGGCTATGTGTACAGCTTGAAACGCAGTTGTGTTTGAGCTGGGGCAGGTTGGTGGGGATGGGCCTTAGGGGAGGAAGTGGTGAAGGCCAAGGCCGGACACCAGGTCCCACATGTGCCAGACTGACACGAGAAAATGGGTAAGAGTGTGACCGCAAGAAGGCCAGATGCTCATTGGAGGAGTGTTCCAGAAGCTGGTCTGGAAACCTCAGCAAGACTTTTCATCTCAGCCCTTCATGGCCACAGGCTGCTTCTTACCCATCTATGTGCAGCAGTATAAGTGGTGGGATCTCACACAAGTCCACATGGAGAGCCATGTCGGAGCTGGGTTCCCTCTGGATACTGAGCTGCAGGTTTGGGGAAAGTGTTCTGGGTGGGGCCAGAGGGGGAAAAAAAGGAGAAAGCGCAGAGAAGAGGATAGCCGGGGTCTACAGGCTTGCCTCACTAGCCAATTTCTAAGATGGCCCAGTGGCCCATGCCCTTCCTCAGTCCCTTTCCCTTGGTGTGGCTGATCCCATGAATATGATGGGGCATCTCTCTCAGTGGTTAGGTTAGCCTAGTCTCTCTAGGGCATCTGTCTGTCTGTATCCATAGTGGACTTCAAGAAAGGGGGAAATTCGGAAGGGTCCAGAGTTTGCCTGATCAGATGGTCAAGGGACCATCTCTTGTAAAAGGGACTGAGCTCTTTCTGGAGAACAAGAGTCAAGGTGCGCAGGGATTTGATGCTTCAGAAGTTCTCCGTTGCTGGTTTTGGAGATGAAGGGCCATGTAGCAAGGATCTGAGCATGGCCTCTAGGAGCTGAGACCTGACCCCTGGCTGATAGCCAGCCAAGAAATAAATTCTGCCAACAAATGCAAGAACTTGGAAGAGGACTCCGAGTTCCAGAGGAGAACACAGCCGGCTGGCCCCTTACTTCGTCCTTGACACACCTGGGTGGGGAACCCCGCCATGCCATGCCTGGACTTCTGGCTGCAGGATTGTGAGCTGACTGGTAGGCTCTGTTCGAAGCTGCTGGGTTTGTGGTCATTGTTTTGCAGTATTTGAGAACCGGTACATGTTCTCCACTCCCTTCTCCCACTCTCACCCACCATCACGTCACTGGGCAGGGCTCCCTTCACTTTGGGGCTTTGCTCACATTGTTCCCTGCTGGTCACTATTCCCTCCACTGTGCCAGGCTTAATGTTACTGGTAGCATCACTTTCTCTATCCTTCCCTGACCCCCAGCAATTTATTCTTTCCCCAGCTGGCTATTTTTCAACCCCTAGGGCTCAGATTAGAAGCGATTCTCATAGGAAGTCTTCCCTGATCTCCCGTGCTGCACTTGGCACTGTCCTTTGTTTCCATACGTTCTGGGTATCTCTGTCCTAGCACTTTTCATCTTCTGTTTACTTGTATGTGTCTCTTGTATCAGTTTCCTAGGGATGCTGTAACAAAATACTACAAATTTGGTGGTATTAAACAACAGAAATGTGTTTTTTGACAGCTCTGGAGCCATAATTCTGAAATCAAGGTGTTCGTAGGTTTCTTTTGGATATGCTGAGGGAAGGTCAGCTGCAGATCCAGGCTTCTCTCCTGGCTTCTGGTGTGGTCAGCAATGCTTGGTTTCCCTTGGCCTCTGCACACATCACTCCAGTCTCTGCCTCCTTCTTTACATTGCAGTCTTTCTAGGGCATCTGTCTCTCTGTATCCAAATTCCCTTCTTCTGAGAAGGACACACCAGTCATTGGATTAAGGCTAATCCACCCTAACCCATGTAATCTCATTTTAACATGATTCCATCTACAAAGACTCAGTTTACCAATGCAATCACACTCATAAGCATGGTGGTCAGGACTTGACAATATCTTCCTGCAGGGGCTTGGTGCAACCCTCAGCACTCACTAGCAGTAAGTTCTGTGAAAGCAGGGTCCTTGTCCCCCCAGCATCCTGCCAGAGCCTGGAGCACAGCAGGAGCTTCTTTGTGTGTGTCTGTTGAGTGTCTGGTTGGGTTGGTGGAAGGAGTGTGTCCGAGAGAAAGACATGCCTCAGTGTGGATGTGGGTCCTCCCGGGGCCACTGGTCTTTCCCTGTTAGTTGTCAACAGGGTGGGCTCCCTGCACTCTTTATGGCAGGGCCACCCGAGGGACGGTGGCTTGTTTGGTAGAGGCGGACTTTTGCATCTTTGACCATCTCAGGTTTTGGCTCACTGTTGCAACTCAGCTCCTACTCATCCCCTTTCTCTGCCTCCTCTGCCCACTAGCCTCAGGCACGTGCCCAAAGGAAGGAGAAATGCAGAGTCAGAATTGGAGGGCCATGGGCAGAGGTGGTGCTGCTGGCCACAGTAGGCACCATGTAGACACCTCCTGGTTCCCAGGGATCTGGAAGAAGGAGCCTCCTGCCAGACCACCCATTCGGAGCTCTGAATTTTCACTTCTAGCTCTGCAAGCACTGCTCCTGTCCCAGGAAGGGCTGGCTGCTCCTTGATGCCCAGGGGTCTCAGCAAGGGGCAGCCAGCCCTTCCTGGGACAGGCACAGTGCTTCTCTTTGCCAAGGCTCAGTCCAGACTGGGTGAGCAGTTCTTAGTGGATGGGGGTGACTTAGCCAGCTTGCTCCACACTCTTTCTTTTTCCTTTTTTTTTGAGACAGAGTCTCCCTCTGTCACTTCAGCTAACATGCAGTGGCATCATCATAGTTCACTGCAACCTCAAATCCTGATCCTTTTGCCTTAGCCTCCAGAATAGCTGGGACTACTGGTACCTATTACATGCCCAGCTAGTTTTTCTGTTTTTAGTAGGATGGGGTCTTGGTGTTTCTTGCTCAGGCTAATCTTCAAACTCCTGACCTCAAGCAGTCCTCTGGCCTTGGCCTCCCAGAGTGCTAGGAGTACAGGCATGAGACGCCTCACTTGGCCTTGTTCCACACTACTTAAGGGGTGTCCCTCCCTCTTGACCTCTCATACCTACGTGAGACCTGTCCCATAACCAGACAATCTCTGTCCTGGGACAGGGAAAGACTCCAGTTCACTCTGGGAACAGTCACAGGAGATGGATGATTTGGGGAATGTTCTGGAGACCCTCCAGCAAAAAGATTCATCATTCATGACCATGAGTGGATTTCTTTGTGATTGAAGACAAGGGGCTCCTCATCACTCTTGATTTGGACTTTGTTCTTAGCTCAGTTCCTGAAACAGAAAGCACTCGATATTTGCTGAATAAATAACTGAATGGCTGTGCAAAGAAGAGAAGTTGCCTGTGGATTGAGGTTCTGGTGAGGTGGACGTGACTGAAAGGACACTACACAAGAGGTTGGGGCCCTCAACTCCATACCCTTCCCTGCTCATCACAACTGGGTGACCCCGGGTGCTCTTCACCTCTCCTAACCTCTGTGTGTTCATTTTTCATAATCCAGGAGAGGATGATATTTCATTGATTCTTTTGTGTTTTGCACGGTGGTTCTTTGCCTGATACACAGGCCATTTGACTCAATGTCAGTATATGCCTTCGTGCATTTATCCAATAATGTCAAACCCCTGCCATGTACCAGGGTGGGTGCTAGAGATGCAGTATGTACAGGAACAAGGGAGCTCTGGTCTCTGCCCTCACGGAGGCTATATGTGTGCTGTCAGTCAGGAAACACCGAGGCAAGTTCATAAACCCTGTAACTGCAGAGCATTAAAGGTACTGTGGAAGGAGCACATGAGGCTAATGAGATGGGGGCTGGGAGCAGAGACGTTTGGGGTGCAGAGGAGGTGGAGCCAGGGCCAGGGTGTGGTGCTGAGAAGACACCAGTGGTGGGAAGGCCTGAGGAGGAGGCTGCGGGCTGGGGACAGCAGGACAAGGACCCTGGGGACAGCAGGACAAGGACCCTGGGGTGAGTGGGGTGGGGGTGGGGGTTTGTGTGGCTGCAGCATGTGCGTAAGGTGAACAGCTGGAGAACTGAGCAGGGGCTAGATCCCAGGGACCAGGATGAGTAGTTTGGGTTGGTTCTGGGTGTGGTGTTGGCGGGTCTGTTAGCCTCCAAGGGCCTCCAAAGGAGTAGGAAGTGTCAGAAGAGGGTTAGACAGTTAGCAGAGAGATGTGAGGGCGTAGCATTCCAAGAACAAATGATGGGGCTGCCAGTGAGCCTAGGTAGAGAGCTTGCTGACAGAATAGAGCTCTGGAAGGTCCCAGCTGTCATTTTTTGAAAGGAAGTCAGTCACAGAAACATGTCAAAGGAACCTGTCAAAATGCTTCTGGGACATGGCAGTGAGGCTTCTGAGAAGGTGACTTTCCAGGCTCTTCTCTGTGCATCATGCTCTTTCCATCCACCCTTTATTTACCTGACAACTCCTCTATGACCAGATTCACAAGGGGGAGCTTTCAAGTACTGCCATGAAGAACATACAGACTTCTCCACCCATGGGGACCGGAGATGGTTCAGAAGCATCTGGCCCTGTGTGGCTGTGGGCTCTCAGGGGAAGAAAATGGAGGCAGAGCTCTGGACAGTCCAGGTTTCTGTGTTTTCAGTCCCCATCCATCTGGAAGGAAGGTGAGGGCAGCCTGCACCTTCTCAAGTTCACCCCTTCCTTTCATTGCCACCCTGGGTGAGCGTTCAGCCTCATGTGAGCTGTGATGACCCAGCCCGAGTGAGGGTAACATGAACTAGAGCCAGGCCAGCTCTTTGCAGGGCTAGTGTTGGGAAGGTGTCCATTCCTTTCCATCATGCCTTTGTGTGTATATGTAGGGGGTGCTGCTGGATTGGTACAGGACTTGCTGTAGGGGAGAGGACACTGAGCTGGGAGGTCCCTGGCTAAACCCCGGGGCAGCCACCACCTGCCATGTGACCTCAGTAAGGGTGCCTCATGTGGGTGGGTGCTCTGATGCCCAGCTCTGTGCATTGTATGTGTTGCCCATCATGACTCTGTGAGGTAGACCACACGGTCACACGCCACATAGAGATGTTCTGGTCAACAGTAGATCACCCCTGCCATCATGGTGGTCCCATAAGATTATAATGGAGCTGAAGAATTCCTGTTGCCTGGTGACTTCATAGTCATCGTAAGTCAGTAGCGCAACACTTCATTCACGTGTTTGTGGGGAGGTCTGCTGGTGTTAGCAGACCTACCATGCAGCCAGTTGCATGAAAGCTTAGTGCAGGCAATTATGTGCAGTACATCATAGTTGGTAATGATGATAGATGACTGTGGTGCTGCTTTATGTATTTAATATACTGTACTTTTTATTGTTATTGTAGAGTGTACTTCTTATAAAAAGTAAGTTAACTATAAAACAGCCTCAGGCAGGTCCTTTAGGAGGTATTTCAGAAGACATTGTTGTTGTAGAAGATGACAGCGCTATGCATGTTACTGTCCCCTGCAGACCTTCCAGTGGGACAAGATGTGAAGGTGAAGACAGTGATATTGATGATCTTGACCCTGTGTTGTCCTCGGCTAATGTGTGTATTAGTGCCTCAGTTTTTAACAAAAAAGTTTCAAAGAAAAATAAAAATTTTAAAAACAGAATAAAGCTTATAGAATAAAGACATAAAGAAAGAAAATATTTCTGTGTAGCTGTATAGTTTATGTTTTAAGCTAAATGTCAAAAAATGACTCAAAAGAGTAAAAAAGTTAAGAAGTAAAAGAGTTATAGTAACCTGAGGTTAAGTTAATGTATTTTTGAAGAAAGCAAATGATTTTAATAAAGTTAATACAGCCTAAGTGTGCAGTGTTCACAAAATCTCGTGTATAGTCGTGCCCTATGCCTTCAAATTCACTCACTGCTCACCCCCTGATTCATCCAGATTTCATCTAACTTCCTGGGTGTTGTCCTGTAAGTAGTCCTGGAAACACTTTCATAGTAGGAGCCCTGTACAGGTGTACCACTTTTTGTCTTTTATACCATATTTTTACTGTATGTTTTCTATGTTTAGATATGTTTGGATACATAGTACTTAACTTTGTGTTCCACCTGCCTGCAGTATTCCATGCAGGAAGGCACAGGGTTAGCCCAGGAGCATTAGAGGGTAAGCCTAATATAGCCTACGTATGTATAGCCCCTTCTGCCATGCTCGCATAATGATGACATTGCATAACAATGTGTGATGCATTTTTCAGAATGTATCTCTGTCATCAAGTGACGAATGACCGGATTTAGAGGGAAACTTGAAAGGACTTTGTTGAGAAGGTCATTAGTATAGAATTTCCTGGGTTTTGTTGGGTTGTGGTACCTCATGTAGTCATGCAGAGCCTTGCTCTGACTTTTCACCCATCCCTGGCCCAGTGCCCACCCTTTTGATTGGGCTTTTCAGTTCTTCACCCCCAACAACACCCATGCTATTTCTATGCTGTCTGTATGTTGTAAGTTGTGTCTCCAGTTTGTTTTTCAGTTGCCTAAAGATGTTTGACTATACGTTTATAATCACTGGTATTAGCAACGTTTGGGAATAATAACCATGGTAGACTGGCTAGTTGGTCCAGCCATACAAAGATGAGCCAAGCCCTCCTCTGTTGCTGTTTGTGGTCAACACCATGTAGGCACACAAGGGGAATAATCACTCCTATATAAACATTGAGAATGCAGAACTAAGACATATGGAAAAATTAGGGGTTATCTGTAGAATTCTGACTGTAATGTGATTATTAGAAGGTAAAAAGGCCATGGGCAATAATAACTGGAGTGGTAGGAAAGGTTTTCCTGCAAGAAGCTGGGCTTGAGTGAAGTCTTGATGGATATGGAGGAATTGACTGAACAGATAGTGGGACTGAAGGGATTATAGGTAAGGAGAGATGAGATAAAATTCCATGTGAGAGGTACCATTTTAACACATAAATATAGAATTTTCAAAGTTCAATTTAAGAACATCCTTGGGGTAGTTGGCATTCATTCATTCAACAAATATTTATTGTGCACCTACAATGTATAAGATGTAATAGTGCTTAAAATACCTTGAAACATACGTCCGGTCCCAGATTTCACAGGATATCCTATCTGAGGGAGACTGGTATCCAGTATCTATTTAAATAATTAGTAATTCAGTTATAAGTGGTCTCTAAAATATTTACCTATGCTTGGGGTGTGGCTGTATTTGTTTTAAATTAATATTTTACTTATACTACTGTTGCAGGAAGACAAGGCCCAACGGAGAGAAAGAGCACCCAAACACCATGTTTATAAGAGGAAGGGCTTTATTCAC
>CAUYRH010097079.1:0-26217 GCA_963574655.1 Perodicticus potto
ACAGCCACAAGGATAAAACAAATATCTAGCAAAGCTATTGCTGTCGCTAAGACCACCACTAAGCTGTCCCCGTACACTCGTCCAAGGTAAGCTCCGATTGCAGGACTAGTGACTAAACTTGCAGCAAATGTTGCTGAAACCTGCAACAAACAAAGGGTAGGAAGAAATTAGTCAAGACACCTGTTTACTTTTGGCAGCCCCTCCCAACTCCTTTTGTAATCTTTACTTATGAGAACTTCTGTTGCATTCTCCCTTTCCTCCTACCTGTACCATTTCTCTCACACTCTCCTTTTGCAGGAAGACAAAAGAATTCAAGTCTTGCCTTAAAAAGACATAACAACCTTTCAGTACAGTGGCTTCCCACTTTCTTTTACACCTTGGAGCCCTTTGTTCAAATAAATCCAATTAACAAATTCATAGGTTAAATAGATTTTAAAAAAGAAAAAAATACTGGTTTAGCGGAGGAACGGTTGGAGCACTGTTAAGTGCTCCCTCCCTGATAGCCAGTCATGCAACTGCACAAATGCACTGCTCTGTGAAAGGGATCCAAAGTCCACTGCACAGAGGAAATCCAATTTTGTTGTGATTTCTTCCAATATTAAAACTAAATGAACATTTATCTTGACACATATTAGGATGAAATAAAGCTTAAAGACTTTTGAGATTTCTCTTCTCATCAATAATAGCATTAAGTCCTGGCACAAAAGTAAATGTGCTCATCTTTGTAGGTGGTAGGCTGACGACAATGAAGATCACACATACCGAGCATTGAGAGCATCTCTAAAACTCTGAGGAAGTCTATCAAGCCTGGTGAAGAGGGTGACTGAAGTAGGGAGGACATCAGTAGAGAAATCCTCTTAACCTCAGACATATCTGGCCTACTGGACGAATGGCCTGCAAATTAGCAGATGTGACAGCAGATAATACCTGACAGAAGCCACACTCTTAGTCAGGCACAGGGGAGCCTGCCTGTAGTCCCACTCACTCGAGGCTGAGGTGGATCACATGTCAGAAGTTCAAGTCCAGTACCAGTAGAGGATGATGAGAAATTAATGTTGGAATTTTATTGTTTCTATGCTATTTCTGACTTTTGGATGGAGAATTTAAACTCCACAACAGTACTTATTTGCAGCTGTTTTTGCTCAAGACAAGCAATTCAACCTTCAAAGGTCGATTATTTTAACAAATACATAAAATTCTAACCTCAATCATCTAGCTATCAATCCACATGGCCATCAACTGGGGAATGGAGAAACAAAATGTAGTGTACATCATACAACGGAATATACTACATGGAAATAAAAAGGAACAATATTGACACATAGTATTGACATGGATGAATATCAAAAGATTATGCTTAAGTGAAAAGCTAGACATAAAAGACTACATTTTATATTATTTCATTTATATAAAATTTCTAGAAAAGGCAAAACAAGAGACAGAAAGTAGATCTGCCAGCCATCTGGGATTAGAGGTGAAATGGGGATGGAGGGCAAATGGGCCTAAGGAAACCCTTTGGGCTGACAGAAATGTTCTAAAACTGGATTGTGATGGAATCTGTTACAGCAGCCCTAGCCTTGGTCTCAGAGCCCTGGCACTTATGTAGGGAAAGGGAAAATGGTTCTTCCTGTGAGAGTCCATGAGCTATCTGAGGACACTCATGGAGATCACTTTTGCAAAGCATTGAGCACAGGTCAGAGGTACAGGTGTTTCATGTCACAGCCCTTCTCCCTAATTCTCCTCACCTGGTGGCCATGTTTTTCTGCTTAGAAGAGGACCACAAACATCTTTCCCCCCCTTTATCTGCATCCATACTATTTCTAGAAGATTTAAGTGGTCTTCTGTCATAATATGCCTTTAATACACAAAATCTACAGGTTGAAAATTGTTGATTTCAAAGCTTCGGCTATGGCATAACCAATTACTTCAGTCAAAATCCCACACCCCCATATCGGATTATGGTGATGGATGCATAACTGTATAAATTTATAAAATTCACCAAACTACATATATCTAAAATGGTTAAATTGCATGGTATGTAACCACAGCTTCATAAAGCTACACTGAAACACATAACTGTCCTACTTCTGGCTATCTAAGAATGATATGTGTGTTATTGTGCCTACGGCAGCCATTCCACAGTGAGATTTAACAGGTGACAGATTCATTGACCATTATTTAGTTTACTAAAACAGTGTTTGGAAGTTTGCAAACTACATTTTTGTGGCCTAAATCTATCTAAGAATGGTCCTTACATTTTTAAAGGTTATAAATATATAGGCATGCAAAAGAATGAGACAGAGACTGTACATGGTCTACAAGGACACGGGAAAGGCTAACTGATCTTCAAGCTAGACCCAAGTCTCTTGTATTTTCCACTAGGCATTGTAGTAATTATTTTTTAAATGCATGTAATAGTACATAATCCTTAATTTTAGGATTCTGTTAAAAAGGGCTCTAAAGAGGTAAAATATTCGATTGTAATTTCAATTTCTGACATGATATAAATGGTTCCTAAATGGAAAGTATCAGAACTTACATGCCTTTTTAAGTAAAATGAAAAAAATTTAAATGTAGTCTAATGGATGATTTTATTACAAAATACACATTCTGCAAAAAATAAATTTTATAATGCAAATGTTTGCACACCTTACAATATATTTTAAAACAAGGTATTTTTCAGTAGATAGAAAAAATATAGAATACACATACCAGTCCATAAGCCATACTTCTTTCGTGCTCTTGGGTTATATCTGCTACATATGCAAATACCACAGAGAAAGTCACTGCAAAAACCCCAGAAACAGAGATAACAGCAAAGTACCACCTAAGAATTAAAGTAATTGGAAAGATATGGTTAGAACAATTAATTACTGTTATTTTAACCTTCCTTCATTTTTAAAAGTTAGCATAAGACTAGCTTACTAAGATAGTTCAAAGATTAACTTCTAGAAATCATAAGCCACAGATAGTATGAAAACATAGGGCTAGAAATGGCCCTTCAATAGCAATTCAGTTACTATACAGGAATACTTAAAATTAGATTAGATATTCAGATAAATCTTTCACCCAACTGTTGAACTGTTAAGTGGCTTTGTTGTTGTTTCTACTAAAAATAGCAATAAAGTCTATTATAATCCATCTATTACTACTGTCTACCACCATAGTACACAAAACACCAAATTCAGTAAATAAAACTGATGAACAAGTTTCTTCCTATTTATTTTGAGCTTATACATAGAAACTAGATGTTTTCCGTAAGTTATCTTTAGCTCTTCAAATGTTGGCAAAACAAACAACTCAGTCTTCACACAGAAGAAATCTAGACGTTAAGAGTTCAGTGTTCATAAAATTGAGAAGAGACAGTTACTATAAAGAGTGAACAAAAGATATTTTAAAAAAGCAAAACATAATTTTGGTATATATGATTCCAAAATATCTACCTAAGAATAAGAAGTTTCTACTATAATTCTGATGTTTAGTTTTTAAAAATCATTTGTAATCATAGTAAGCTTTCAAAATATCATTTCACCAGGACTTTATTGCTATTAAAATGGTTCTAAAGCAAATTCTTTGTTCATTCACTAGATTCTTCTGGTGAGATTTCTTTTCCATGAGTAGTCTCCATCAAGAGTCTTTAGCATCGTATCTAAAGCATTGTATGTGACACTGCTGCATATATACACCCCTGAGCCTTTCTAGACAACACCAAGGAAATACAACCTCGGCATGAGGTACAATTAACTAACATTAATACTCAGTGGAATAGAAAGAACATTACTCAGAGAATAAATCTACAACCAAATTGCGCTCTACTGCTCTGGGATAATTAGTCTCTTTTTGTCAGCTTTCCTTTCTCACCTCCCCAGTGAAAAACAATTCTGATTTTAATCAGGGGGGCCTTGAGCTCAGCCTCTTCTAAGGAGGAACAGCATAAGCCTGATATCTGACTAACGAGATACAGTAGAAGTTGTATGGGAATTCCATAAAGCTTCCTTAAAAGAAGGCGGCGGTGTCCTTCACCACTCCTTCCATCTTGCTGCCTGGAGCTCACGTAGCCAATTGGACAGTGAGGTGAGGACTGAGAATGGCAGAGCAGCAAGACAGAAAAGCTAGGTCCCCTGGGTCTGCTACACCAGCTCTCGACTTTTTTTGATATAGGGAGAGAAATAAACTCCCTTGATTTTTTATTTCTGGCTTTAGTTTATATTCCTAATGAATATAAATAATGATAAACTTTGTGAACTTTCAACACTGTACTTAAGGAAAAACAGTTAGCAATCCTATCTCGTCCTCCAAATATTGTTTTGAAATTTGGCCTATGGAATCCAGAAGCAGGTTAACCAGTAGTCTAGACCTGCAGTACCCAAACCTCAGCTGCAGACAGGTACCGGCCTGTTAGGAACTGGTCCTCACAACAAGAGGTGAACTGCTGGGCCAGACAGCAAAGCTTCCTCTGTATTTACGGCTGCTCCTCGTCGCCGGCACCACCACCTGTGCTCCACCTCTGTCAGATCAGCAGGAGCATCAGATTCCCGAGAACCCTACTGTTGCGCATGTGAGGGATCTAGGTTGTGCCCTCCTTATGAGAAAGTAGTATGTGATGATCTAGGTGGAACTGAGGCAGTGATGCTAGCGCTGGGAGCAACTGCAAATACAGCTTATCATTAGCAGAGAGGTCTGACTGCACAGAGACCATAATAAATCAAGTACTTGCAGAATCATATCAAAATCATCCATCCCCACCCCCTGGTCTGTGGAAAAACTGTCTTCCTGAAACTGGTCCCTGGTGCCAAAAAGGTTGGGGACCACAGGTCTAAATGCTTCCAATATCATCATCTAGTTCTAAAACCTTTATAAAGTATTACTTAGCTACTTTATTCTTTTTTTTTTTTTTTTGAGACAGAGCCTCAAGCTGTCCCCCTGGATAGAGTGCTGTGCCATCACAGCTCACAGCAACCTCCAATTCCTGGGCTCAAGCGAATCTCCTGCGTCCACCTCCCAAGTAGCTGGGATTACAGGCACCCACCACAACGCCCGGCCATTTTCTTGGTTGCAGCCATCATTGTTGTTTGGTCGGCCCAGGCTGGATTCGAACCCGCCAGCTCAGGTGTACGTGGCTGGCGCCTTAGCCTGTTGAGCCACAGGCGCCGAGCCAGCTACTTTATTCTTAGGGGCCTTCTTATCCATGTGAAAGAATATATTAGAAAAATAAAATCAAAATCTATATAGATGAGATGGCAAGAAAAGTGAATGAAATCAAGGAATTAAGAAAGCAGTAACAGAAAGTGGTAATTTAGTTGCTGTAGTATGAATACACACATACCATGGGCTGATCTTCATTAAGGGAATTGGGGCACATGTGAAAAATACTGTTAGCAGCAAGAAGGATTTTCGGCCCCAGACATCAGAAAGAGCACCAATAAGTGGGGCACTGAGGAATGACAACAAACCCTAAAAAAATTTAAATGAAAAAAAAATGTGTATTATATATTCATGAACCCAAAATAAATCATTTTACTACCATAGAAGAATTTTAAAACAAGTTTATTTTTAAAATAAACATATCACTATACTTCAGATATATAACTTTATTTCTTATCTCTGTATCATTTCAAAATACCCAAATAGTCTAGAATCATCTTCAGGGCTCTGGCTGGGTATTAAATATGAAATGCTCTAATGAATTCTCAATCATAATAACTCCACAGTAGTAATTCTGGAAAGATCATATGCTAATTATCTATTTTTATATCCATAAGCTATTATCTGTAAAGTTGGTCAAACTGGATAAGGAGTAAATTATCTATGGAATAATGAACACTTTACCTTACTGATCTAGTTTTATACTTATGATTAATTTTAGTATAGTTTACCCCTGTTCAATCTATATTATTAGCTTATAAAAGCATTGAGATCTCTGGAATAAGAATGCCAAAATATGGCCAAGCGCAGTGACTCACGCCTATAATCCTAGCACTTTGGAAGTCTGAGGGGGGTGGATTGCTTGAGTTCAGAAGTTTCGGATCATCTTTTTTTTTTTTTTTGAGATAGTCTCATTTTGTCACCTTGTATATTACAGTGGCATCATAGGTCACAGCAACCTCAAACTCTTGGGCTCAAGCGATTCTCTTGCCTCAACTTCCCAAGTAGCTGGGACTACAGGTGCCTGCCACGACACCCAGCTATTTTTAGAGACAGGGTCTCGCTCTTGCTCAAGCTGGTCTCAAACCTGTGAGCTCAGGTGATCCACCCACCTTGGCCTCCCAGAGTGCTGGGAAGGTGTGAGCCACCTTGCCTGGACTGAGGCCATCTTAAGCAAGAGTAAGACACCTTCTCGAGTAAAAACAGAAAAAACTAGCTGGGTCTGGTGGCACATGCCTATAGTCGCAGCTACTTGGGAGGCTGAGATAAGAGAACTGCTCAAGCTCAAGGGTTTGAGGTTGCTGTGAGCTATGACACCATGGGGACTCTACCCAGAACAATGGAGTGAGACTGTCTCAAAAAAAAAAAAGAATACCAAAATAAAACACTTGAGGAATTTGTTATGATGTGGTTTATTATTATCATACAGAGTTGGCTATATAGTTGTCAAATCATATTTAAAACCAAGTTAAGTCTAAAAAGTATAAAGCAATCCTCAAAATAAGCTTAATCTAATTATAAAATTACCATTTATTTGATTAGTCAATTAACTAACTTAATATGCTGGCAGAATCATATATATATGCATACACACATATAAGTATTTATGTACATACACGCATATGGATATGTGTATATGACTAATCCTACCTTTACTCCTTGAATTAGGCCATTCATCAGAAATGTATGTTTAGGGAAGGTTTCATGTAATACCTAAAGAATGAAAATAGAAATCACATGCTACATTTTAGTCTTGGTAAAATTTCTACATTGACATTTTCAAACATCCCTACATAATACAATATAATTTTGTTTCATATAAATTTTCAGATTTGTATGATACTTTACATGCATATGAGTAAATGTGAACAAACATTTACATGGCATTTACTATGTTATGGGGCATTCAGCTGGGCATTTTACATATATTCAGTTAATTCCTCGTAACAGCCCTATTAGAAAATTGATATGCAAGAGGTGAAATGTCTTGTCCAAGATCACACAATCAGAAGTGCTAAAGCTGAAAATGAACCCAGGCGGTCAGGCTTGAAAGCCCATGCTTGTAATCAATCAATATGCTATGCTTCTTCCCAACATAACTCACTTACAACTTTCAGGTGGCTTTACAAAGAAATTTTAGTTGCCACAAAGTAGATTCTAGAAAAGTAAGAAAAAAAAATACCAACCTATGAAAATAAATAACAAGTTATTCTATCCTTTCCATGCTCTGTTCTTAAATCACATGGCATCAATTTGTTCCATGGGTAACAAGTGAACCAGTGGGAACCCAACTGGAAAAATAAAGAATAGCAGCTACCATTTTTACAGCCTATGTGTCAAGGGCTTTCTATATATATTTATTTCATCCTAACAACATTATGATTAGATAATATTACCATTTTATAGATGAAGCAACTGACTTCTTGGTTGATTTAGAAGCCAAAGCTTCTTTCATTATACAAGGCTCTTCTCAGTAAAAACAACAGTGTCAACGTGGGGAACGAGAAGGAGGGGAAGTCTTTTTTCACAGTCAGGAACACTATGCTAACTGTACTTTCTGACATCTTGCAAGGAGAACTCTTAGAATTAGAATTAGAATTGCTCCCTTTAGTTACTCTTCTGTCAAAAATTTACTCATTGTATGTAAAAACAAAGAAAAATAGAAATGTCAACAAGAAAATCATTAACATAGGAAAATCGCCTATTCATGATATTGATATGTTTTGTATCAGTAGTTCTCAAATGACAGCAATCCTCCCTGCCCCCACTCCCCGGCCAAGGGGATATATGGCAACTTCTGGAGATATTTTTGATTATCAGAACTTGCAGACGGGAGAGAGGGAAGACACTACTGACATCTGGTAAGTAGAGGTCAAGAACGCTGCAATGCCCGGGTCAGCCACCAACAACAAATAACTGTCTGGCTCAAAATGTTAATCATATTGGGGCTGAGAAAAGCTGTTATTATTTATAATAAAGAAAAACAAATCTAAAGAAGCATTCTATAGTTCTTTTTCTATAGAGAAAAATACAGATAGTATTTTCAGCTTTTCCCAGCTTAGGCAGGTCACAGAGTTTCTGTCACAAGTACTTAACTCTGCCCTTATAAAACAAAATCAATCACAGGCTACATGTAAATGAATGGGTATGGCTGTGTCGCAATAAAATTTTGTTTTCAAAAAAGAGTATATGAGAAGGATTAGGTCTTTTGGCCATACTTTCCCAACCCTGCATTACTAAAGGAAAAGATTTAAATGCCTTAGACTAGTATCCTAAAACCTTTCACAATTAACCCAAACCTATGTATCTTGCAATAATCAGAGAGAGACTATGGCAAGCCAAATCTTTCTAGGTATAAACAACAAGTTGGGTGTTATACAGAGTAAAGAACATAGCAAATGCATGAAGCTTTATAACATGCTACAGCTTATCAGTAATGATTCACTTTGCCATGTTATCCTCCATTCTAATCACTCTGTTCTCTTCACTGTTATAGAAATATTCCTATGTTTTCCAATAATCATAAATTTACAGATGATATCCTGTTCATTTTGAATGTTCCTCTTATCTTCTCTATCTACCCAACCTGCAAACTTTCCAAATTGCTTCTCTGCTCCCAAACTTTTCTCTCCAAAGCAATCAATTCTCTTTTAGAGTCATATAATTTCTAATGAAATTTAAACAGAGAGACAAATATAACAAGTAATTCAAATGTTGTAAAGATTTTTGATCTGGGCTGGACGCAGTGGCTCAAGCCTGTAAACCTAGCACCCTGAAATGCTGAGACAGGAGAACTGCCTGAGGTCAGGAGTTCGAGACTAGCCCAAATAACAGCAAGACCCTATCTCTACCAGAACCAGAAAAACTAGCTGGGAGTTGTGGCAGGTGCCTATAGTCCCAGCTGCTCAGGAAGCTGAGTCAGGAAGATTACTAGAATCAAGGAGTTGGAGGTTGTAGTGAGCTATGATGATGCCATTGTACTCTAGCCAGGGTGACAGAGCAAGACTCAGTCTCAAAAAAAAAAAAATTATATACACATGCACCTGTAGAAAAATTAAAGCTCTGGGCTTAAAATTCATTAACATTTAGCTGGATATGGTGGTATATGCCTGTAGTCCTAGCTACTCCAAATGCTAAGGCCAGAGGACTGCTTGAAGCCAGGATTTTAAGATTAGCTTGGACAACATAGCAAGATTCCCTTTTTAAAAAATCATTAATATTTAAACTTTTTCCTGAAGAGATGCTTGATTTTAAAAATTTAATAGATAAAAAATGAAAAAGGTAAAGAATTCTGAATGATACAATGAACAACACTCCCTAGAAACAGTAACATCATTTTGCCACTTTAAAATTCAAGTACAAAGATCAAACATGGGATTTGTAAGTAACTGTTAAGATAATTACGTAAAAATAAAGTCTTAAAGATACCATAGCAGTTGTTCCTAGAAATGCGGTACATGTTGGCTTAAAACAAACAAAAAAACTTCATTAAAGTACCCTTTACGAATCAGCACCTTTCATTTCCCAACCAGAATCCAGTACAGACATTCCCTGACTTACAAAGATTTAATATTTTAGACTTCATATGGTGTAAAAGGTATTCAGTAGAAACTATACTTCAAATTTTGAATTTTGATCTTTTCCCAGGCTACTGATTTGTGCCACTATCCTTTTTTCCCCTTTTTTCCTTCACAATACTCTCTTATTATGCTGGGCAGCGGCAGCAGCTCCCAGTCAAGGAGGGTCACAGGATAGAGAAGGTGAACAGCCGATGCTCACAGGGTGGTGGCGCTGGCGCTGTCGGGTGACTGCCCAGCAGCAGGCGAACGTGGCCTTCTGAGCATGTTGAAGGCAGACCAGGCTAAGCTGAGGTTTGGTAAGATATGTATAAATACATTTTCAACTTAAACATTGAAACTTGAAATATTCAACTTACAGTGGGTTTATCCAGATTTAACCCTGTAAGTCAAGGAGCATCTGTATTTTAAAAAGTGAAAAAAAGAAAAAAGGAAAACAGAAAAAAGGAAAATGTAAAATGCTATCCATTTTTTAAATAAAAATAATTAAGAATACACTAAGCAAAAGTCTATTTCTATGTCTGCAAAAATAAAATAAACAAGACTTTTTGCCTAAATAAGGAGATTCCATCTTTGTTCTTAAATCTCCCTTTGTTCAACTAGAAAAAAAAAACTATACTGAAGTTATACAAAAAGTTGCCATAAAGCAAATTTTTAAAATAGCTATATACACTTTAAATCCTGATGACAAATTATGGAAATACCAGAAATTATGGATAGCTTGCTAACAGCTTACATTTTAATCCCCCTACTTAGCTAGTGGTTCAGCTACCCAACAACCTCAATTATCTAAAACAGCAGTTCTCAAACTGTAGGTCACGACCCACAGGAACTGTATTAAAGGGCCGCGGCATTAGGAAGTTGAGAACCACTGATCTAAAACATGGGTAAGAGCCACTTACTAACTAGCATTCCCCAAAAGACTGGGCACCAAAGTCAAGCAAGCCTAGGTTCAAATGCCAACAACACAGTTTACTATCACAGTAGCAGTCAAGTTTCTTAATTTCCTCATCTGTTTTAAGAGGCTAATATTAATATCCCACTTATAAGGTGGTTGTGGGGATTAAATGAAAATGTATTAAAAGTGCTTAGCACTGTGCCTGGATCCATCATAATATAAATACATACAGACTGTTTACTATTACAAGGCTCCAGCACTTCAAATCACAGGAATGATGATCCACACAAAGATGTATGAGTTAAACCGGCAGCAGATTCTAAACAAGCACATTGAAGCATTAGGAAAGCTGATGTGCTCATGAGCCCACAAGTCAGCACAGTCCCTCTGCCCTGGCAACAGGTGATTACAATACAACGAGTGTCACAATGAACACGCATCATCTGAGGAAGTTCTAATCACTCTACTTGAAGACATAAATTAATTTTTGAAAGATTTCTATTAGAAATCAGTAAACTACAAAACAAATTCCTATTTTAAAAGTCCACATTCTAATGCTTTTGAAAATACAGGTATGTAAAACTGATGCTCTATTATAGGTAAATGATCAATAGAAACATATTCCAATTGGCATTTCTTACAATTATACATCACTTATTCAGGGAGCTATTCTAACTGGCAATACATGGTTTATTATAAAAAGAATGCATTTAGGGCGGCGCCTGTGGCTCAAGGGAGGAAGACGCCGGCCCCATATGCAGGAGGTGGTGGGCTCAAACCCAGCCCCCGCCAAAAACTGCAAAAAAAAAAAAAAGAATGCATTTATCTGATAATTTTCTTTTCTTCTGAATCCTGTTACAGCAGTGCTTATACATATGTCCTGTATATTCAAAATAACTGCTAAATGTCAATATCTTATGTATATTTAGCAATGACTATGCAGTTGTAAATAAATATGACAAGAAATAAGGATTGTAAACATTCTTAAACTAGTTCACCCTTCTTAATGATCATTTAATTTTTCTATCTCATGAACATATAAAATTCTAGGATTTGGTAAGCTATACATGTAATCCTAAATAGTCCTTTCGAGATATTATAGACTTCTACCATAGATATGCCTTCCTTTATTCCATTCCCTTTATCTATACCAATAGGAGAAAACCAGCTATCACCTAACTCCGGCAGTCTGGCAGGGAGGTCTTTTCTAAGGTTCCAAATCTGGGGAAATTTGGACAAAATCAGCTTAGGCCTATGAAAAAAATAACCCTCTCAATCCTTAGCCCAAATGAAAAGAAACTTGTATTTAGAAAATGGTACTGCATAAATTAATCTCAAAATAATTGTGCTGAGTCATGCAGGTCATAGACATCATCCTTCCTAAACTTGTTGCTGTAAGAATCCCCTTTCCCCTCTTCAAACAGAGCCATGACGAGCCTCTGCTTGAACGTGTCCAAATATATACCTTTCACCCCTCCAAAAAAGCAAAGGAGAAGTAAAAGTTGGAAAAGCCCACTCAAGCAGGAAATTACAAGAAAGCATGGAAGGGTTGAAAATTTTGTTGGGAGAATTAACTATGGAAAAGACAAGGAGTCATTTTTTCCTTCCAAACTAAAGAAAAAAGATTTAAGAGTTAATGATAAATAAGTTAAAAGATTACTTACCACCAAGGTGGGTGCTGTCAATAATCCCCAAGCAAAAAACTCCAAAAAGATGACAATAACCGCATGATAAACACTAGGAGAACCTATTCCTTGAGGCTGAAAAAAAAAAAAAAAAGGATTTTTTTAAAAACAGTACGTTCCAGAATTAATAACAATGATGGCAACAGTCAATACTTAATTAAGAACATGTATGTATTGGGCACTGCGTCAGACTTCTGCACACACTGTACGTGTCCTCAAGGTGACAAGGACAGACAAGAAAACAAATTCAATACTGTAAGCACACTGTGCATACAGTGTGTGTGGGGCGGGCTGAGAATATCAGCTTCCCAAAAGGAAGGTTAAAGGCTGTAACAGAGTTAGACAGGAGAGGGCAGAAGGTGGGAAGGACAGCTCAGCCCACAGAAAGGTTCAGACGCTGGCCACATGAGGCATTACGGGACTCACATATATAGTTCAGCACAGCTACAGCAGGGGCAACATGTTGGGCTGTATTTAAGATGACCTAGATGTACCCGAGGACTAGCTAAAAAGTGTATATTCTGAAGGCAATGGGGAGCCACTAAAGGATTTTAAGTAAGACGCATACAATTTGATGAAAGTTATAAGAAAGATTCTTCTGGCATAGGTGTAGCAGTTAGGAGGTTACTGCACTAATCCAAAACATAAATGAAGCAAGCAGCAAAAAAAAACCCAGGTATCAACATGGCTCAAAAGCAGAACAGTCCCCATAGCAGGATGTAAGAAATTTGGGATTTCATATACACAAGAGAACACATGCAAGATTAAGTTCACATTTATACAGCTGCTAGATATGTCAATATGAAATTGATGGAAAAACAACCTATAATACTTTAGTTTTCACTAAAAAAGTCTATATAACAAGAGAAAGACAAGGTTTTTTGGGCTAATGTCTAAACTACTGCTATTTGATCTCATTAATCAACTTAAACATTTAAGATCAGGATTTGCATGCAAACAAACACAAATTACAATATCATACCTAACTAAACTTTAATAGCCTTATGTGGAAATATTAACTGTCCAGATTTCTTCATACACTGTAAACAATGCCTCATCATTATATAGTATTTTCACAATGCATCATCGACATTTAAAATAACAGATGACACTTCTCCCTTACGGAACTTAGGTACCTGAAAACCTCCTCCGTAGAACCTGAGTTTGAGGAACTGGAGACAAGGAGGGAAGCGGTTGAAGGACCCTGGCTGGGAATGAATTTGTACAAGATCTCATTCACTCAGCAAACACTTACGAAGCACCTGGTACTACCAGAGGTTCCAGGATTACAAAGACAATTAACACAGACACCCTGAAGGCAATGAGTTCACAGTCTGGAGAGGAAGAAACCTCATTATATTCACCTGCTTATGTGTGAAAGAGATATTAAAAGGCTAAGAAGAAAGGGAAGAGTACCGAAAGAAAAGAAAGTAGTATGGATACTCATTTTGGAGAAAACCAGAATGAACTAAAGTTGCTGGAGAATACAAACTTCTACTCAGTAAGAAGAGAGGGAGGCAGATGAGGTAGCCTCTACTTTGTTAAGGAATTTCTCATCCTTTCTTAAGAAACCATTGACAAGTTTCAAGCAAGAGAATGGTCTAATCAGACCTGCATTTTTCAATACCTAACTCTGGTGATTTTCCTAACAGATAGAACTGAGGATCAAAGTGTATGCAAAAGGAGGCTATTTGAATCAGCTCAAAGGAGATGATGAGGGTATGAAATAGGGAAGTGGTATGGACTCCGGAGGGGCAGGAAGGTGTGATAAAAGTATTCAGGAGGTGAAGAGGGCAGAACTTGATAAATAGTGGGAGGGAGAATCAAAAACGACTTCTATTGGTGGGACCACACCTACGGTGCATCTTACAAGGGTACACTATGAAATTTACTCAATGTAGAATATAAATGTCTTAACACAATAACTAAGAAAATGCTGTGAAGGCTATGTTAACCAATTTGATGAAAATATTTCAAATTGTATATAAAACCAGCACATTGTACCCCATGATTGCATTAATGTACACAGCTATTATTTAATAAAAAAAAAAAAAAAAAAAAAAGAATGACTTCCAAGTTTGTAGCTTGACCATCTAGTAGCAGACGGTAATGGCTCCCAGCACTTTCTCCTGTGAGGCTCCTATCTATGAGATTGGCCTCTTTTCTTGAAACATTTCTATTGTCTCTGAATACTGATTAGAAATGTCAGCAGCATATGTGATGTTTGAAACTACCAGAGTGAACAAAATTTTCAGGCGAGTATAAAGTATAAAAAGAACAGTTGGCTAAGACAGAACCTCAAGGAACACTTTAGTGGTAGGCAGAAGAACAGGATGCCAAAAGATCAAGAAGGACCATTGAGAAAAACATTAGGAGAATCAATGTCACAGAAGAAAAGATTTAAGAGTTAATGATAAATAAGTTAAAAGATTACTTAACTAAAAGATTTAAGAGTTAATGATAAATCAGTTACCGATTACTACAGGAAGGAAGGGTTGGGGACCCTAAGTACCAAATGGAGCAAGGTTAGGAAGGTAAGATCAAAAATGGCTGTAGGATCTGGCATCACCAAACATGTTTTGTTCACCACCACATACACCCAGCACCTAGAAGAGAGCTTAGTAGAACTCTGGGCCTTTAACAAAGCTAATGTGTAATATAAATATAATCTACATTATAAATCGCTAAGATATAGACTGTGTACTGTTTTCCAACTTTGAAGATAGAATCCTTTTACAAAATAGATAGTATCTGATGGCCACTCGTGTTCCATGGAAAAAAGTTTGGGAAATGCTGTAATTATATTTTTAAAAAATGTTAAGTATACAACAGAGAACAAAAAAGATGGTAGAAAATAATGCATTAAATATGGCTCTGTTATTAAGCACACTTAATCAGTCAAGGAAAATGGCAGAGAAGGCTTCCCGGGAAGAATCTAAGACTTTAAAGTCCAGCAGGAAAAGTGTCAGGATTGTCAGGTGTACATGGGACGGTGTATACCTGCTGTTGGAAGCACATGGGAGTGTACACCCAGTGTCAGGAGTACATGGGATGGTGTACACCCTGTGTCAGGAGCACATGCCATGGTGTACACCTGGTGTCAGGTGTACATGGGATGGTGTACACTCGGTGTCAGGAGCACAAGGCATGGTGTACATCTGGTGTCAGCAGTACATAGGATGGTGTACACCTGGTGTCAGGAGCACATGGGATCGTGTACACCCAGTGTCAGGAGCACATGGGTTGGTGTATACCCAGTGTCAGGTGTACATGGGATGGTGTATACCAAATGTCAGGAGCACATGGGATGGTGTACAGCTGGTGTCAGGTGTACATGGGATGGTATACACCCAGTGTCAAGTGTACATGGGATGGTGTACACCAGTGTCAGGAGCACATGGAATTGTGTACACCCGGTGTCAGGTGTACATAGGATGGTGTGCACCCAGTGTCAGGAGCACATGGGATGATGTACACGGGATGGTGTACCCGGTATCTGGTGTACATGGGATTGTATACACCCAGGGTCAGGAGCACATGAGATGGTGTGCACCTGGTGTCAGGAGCACACGGCATGGTGTACACTCAGTGTCAGGTGTACATGGGATGGGGTGGGGTGGGGGTTGTGGGGGAGTATGATGACCAAGAATACCTGAGGTAAAGGGAACAGGATATGTGATGGCCAGAAAAAGGAGACATAATAGCTTATTTAAGTGTCTTGATACCTAAGGAGGAAGTGGCAATAGTTGAGGCTGAAAGGTCAGCAAAGGTGAAGTTGGAGAGGTAACTTGCAAACGGTCTTTAAGTCACATTAAGGCCTTTAATCTAAGGCAGTAGTAAAGTACTGAAATGTTTTAAGCCAAAGAGTAACATCACATCACAAGACTGCCTTTCTAGAATAACTTTCCCTGTTATGTGGCAAATAGGTTGAAAAAGAATCAGAAAGACCAGAAGGCAGGCTGATGCAGAAACCCAGGTTCGTGGTACCAGTAACCTCAATAAGATAGTGTCAGCAGGAACGGTGCAAAGTGAACAGATATGAAAAACATTTAGGAAGTTATTCAATAGAACTCAGTGGTTGAATAGATGCAGCAGAGGAGAAGGGAAGACCAACGATGAAGAAGGAAGATTTCTGTTTCTGGCTTGGTCAGCCAGATAGTGAGGAATGGAGAAAGCATGAAAGATTAACTCAGTTTTAGTCATACTGGTTTGAGAAAACTATGTACAACATTAGCTAAATTTAAAAGGCAAACTGATGGCTCGGTGCCTGTGGCTCAAAGGGCTAAGGCGCCAACCACGTACACCTGAGCTGGCAGGTTTGAATCCAGCCCGGGCCCACCAAACAACAATGATGGCTGCAACCAAAAAATGGCCGGGCGTTGTGGCGGGCGCCTGTAGTCCCAGCTACTTGGGAGGCAGAGGCAGGAGACTCGCTTGAGCCCAGGAATTGGAGGTTGCTGTGAGCTGTGGTGCCATGGCACTCTCTCCAGGGTGACAGCTTGAGGTTCTGTCTCAAAAAAAATAAAAAAATAAAAAATAAAAAAGGCAAACTGAGTAAGATTATGCAAGAAATAACAAAAGATTAGTACATTAACCAACTGAGATACATAAAAACCAATAGAAAAGCACTAAGATGTGATAAAAAATATACAGGATACACAATAATAACTTTTTAAATATTTAATAATGTTCTATATCCTATAGAAATAATCAAACATTCAGAAGGAACTCTATCACAAAGACATTCATGGCAGCATCAATTACAGTGGAAAAATGGTAAACTAAATGTTTGGCTTTTTGTTACACATCCTATAGTCAAATCACAGTATGTAAACCAGACAGTATAATATGAAGCCCCAAATTGTTTATAATGACACGTAAAAATGCCCATGGCAGCGGCCCAGCATGGTGGCTCACGCCTGTAATCCTAGCACTCCGGGAGGCCAAGGCGGGTGGATTGCCTGAGCTCACAGGTTCAAGACCAGCCTGAGCCAGAGCAAGACCCTGTGTCTAAAGAATAGCCAGCAGGCTATTGTGGCAGGCTCCTGTAATCCCCCAGCTACTTGGGAGGCTGAAGCAAGAATGACTTGAGCCCAAGAGTTTGAGGCTGCTGTGAGCTATGACGCCATGGCATTCTAGTACAGGTGACAAAGTGACGCTCTGTCTCAAAAAAAAGAAAAAAATGCCTAAGGAAATGTTAATTTTTTAAAAAAATCAAAGCAGGGAATAAAATTGTTTATTTATTGTAGGTAATTCGACTATGAAAAATAAAAAATCTGTTTGCTATACTGTTCTGAATTTTCTAAATCATTTCTACTAAGCATGCTTGTACCGTAAGAGGAAAATGTGTTATTTAAGAGAAAAACTATGTAAAACTAGCATGGAAAAAGACAGGTAGCTTACTTGTCCCTCTTGAAGCATTCTATCACATTTCCCAGAATTGGTAGAAAAATGTGTATTACCAAAAAATAAAGCAGAGAAGGAAGGTATTTGCTTGTTCTGAAGTAGTAGTTATTTTGAGAGCTGTTATTACACACATATTCGTTTCTTATATTTTAAATGAACTGAAAAGCAATACAACCTCTTTATAAAATGGACACATTTCAAAAATATTTCACTGATTTGGAATGAAGAAAAATTCTAGGTAGGACTTCTGACATAGGCGCTGGTGGTTTTAATGGATTGCCTACCCATAAGCAAAATTTCAGTACAATATGGGAAAATTTAGTCATGGACTAGGCAGAAAAAGCAGAGGGGAGAGGTAATGGACAAGAAGGCATAAAAACATTTGACCAGTTAGCAGTTTACAGTGTCAAGAATAGAGAGCTCACTCAGATCATACAGATCTTATCAATAAATAATATTTAAGGATGCTCAAGAGAACTGCAAGAGGTAAAAAGTGAAAACTTCTGAAGACAAATCTGAACACAAACACATACCCAACCACTAATGCCGACATATACGACTGTAATAATTACTATACCAAAAGTCCATTCAGCTGAGTAATTTCTGTCTTATGGAGGCATGAGAGATGGTTCCACGGGAGACATCCCTAACTTTAACCTGAGAAATCAGGGACAATCTCCTTTATTCCTCACCTCTGCCCCCAACCTAAGCCCCAACTTTCCAAATCCCATTTTCCATTGGTAACAGACCATAGTTTTACCTAGACTTTTGGCTGGGTCTGTTTTATTTGTTTTGCCGTGTTACAATGAACAACTTTTATAAAGGTATTTATTCTATTTGGCCAAAACTTACCTTTTTCAAACTCATGTCCCTTGAGACAGCCCTGGGCTTTATTCTTCCATAGCCTACATCAGCTGGTACATGCATAGCACACAGTTGCTCAACAGATGTTTGCAGAACTGAAATGAACTAACCTACAAGTCTCTTCTCCCTACTATCATAGAATTCAGGATGTTCTATTTAAACATAGTATGTTCATTAATTAAACTTACAAATTCCTTATAAGACTCTCTCCCCTCTACCTTGATATCCCACTATTCACTACATTATTTATCACATGGATTGACTATACACAGACCCTAGGTTAAAATAATACTGAAGATTTATGCTGGTTTTCATTCATCATCTAACTTAGTCTTTCTAATAATCTTTCAATATAAACACTATTGTCTCCATTTTACAGTCCTATACAGCAAGCATGAGATGAGTAGTCTGTCCAAGCCACCCCAGAGCCCGACTCTTAATATTACATACACAGCCACAAACTATATTACTATCTTAACTATAGGGATCGAGTCTTATCCATTTTAGAACACTAATGCACAGCACAACGCCTGGTATATAAGAGATAAAAGTGAACCCAGAGCTTATGCTCTAATAGTAACTAGCCATTATAATTATATTTATCAAATAGCATGCCACCTTGTAAGGAAACAAAGAATAAATCAAACAGAGTCATTCTGTAAAACAACTGGCTGGGACTCTTTAAATATGTCAAGATCAGGGTGGCATCTGTGGCTCATTGAGTAGGGCGCCAGCCCCATACACCGAAGGTGGCGGGTTCAAACCCGGCCTCAGCCAAACTGCAAAAAAACAGAAAAATAGCCGGGCATTGTGGCGGGCACCTGTAGTCCCAGCTATTCAGGAGGCTAAGGCAAGAGAATCGCCTAAGCCCAGGACTTGGAAGTTGCTGTGAGCTGTGAGACGCCACGGCACTCTACCGAGGGCGATAAAGTGAGATTCTGTCTCTACCGGAAAAAAAAAAAAATGTCAAGATCATTTATTTAAAAATATTTGTTATTATAGTTTCCAATTTTGAACATTATATATACACCATTTCCTTTTTTTTGCCTCAGTCTCCCGAATAGCTGGGACTACAGGTGCCCACCACAACGCCCAGCTATTTTTTTGTTGCAGTTTGGCCAGGGCCGGGTTTGAACCCACCACTCTGGGTACACGAGGCCGGCGCCCTACCCACTGAGCCATAGGTGCTGCCAAGATCATTTTAAAAAGAGAGAAGAAAAGCTATTCTAGACTAAAAAGAAGCTGAACAAAGACAGCAACTAAGCATAATGATTAAATCTTGCATCAAAAAAAGAGACAACTACAAATATTGTTTTTGAGATGATTGGGAAAATAGAACTATAGATCACATATTACATAGCAGTGCTACATTACTGTCAAATTTCCTGATTATGGTGATTGTATAATGGTTACAGGGGAGACTAGCCTTATTCTTAAGGGATGTATCTATGTATTTTAGGGATAAAGTGTCACGCTGTCTACGAGTAACATTCAAATCAGGAGAAAATGTGAGGATATACATAGGGAGAGAAAGTAAAGGCAAATGTGGTAAGACATTAACATCTGGTGAATCCCCAAGCTATGAGATGGGCAAATGAATATTCACTATGCTATTATTGTATCTTTTCTGTAGTTGCAAAAATTCCCAAAATTTTCATTAGAAAAATTAAAAAATGACAGAAATGACAAAATTCCCAAAATTTTCATTAGAAAAATTAAAAAATAGGCTCGGCGCCTGTGGCCCAAGCAGCTAAGGCGCCAGCCACATACACCTGAGCTGGCAGGTTCAAATCCGGCCCAGGCAACAGTGACGGCTGTAACCAAAAAATGGCTAGGCGTCATGGCGGGCACTTGTAGTCCCAGCTACTTGGGAGGCGGAGGCAGGAGACTCGCTTGAGCCCAGGAGTTGGAGGTTGCTGTGAGCTGTGATGTCACTGCACTCTCTCCAGGGTGACAGCTTGAGGCTCTGTCTCAAAAAATAAATAAATTAATTAATTAATTAAAAAATAAGGAATGAAGGAAAGTAATTTTGAACTTAGAATTTAATATTCTGACAAGTTATCAGTCAAGAATAAGGGTAAAATACATCTTCAGAAAAACTAATGCTTTTCCTCTTAATGGTAGGCAACTACCAGTATGCTGACTCAGATAATTTAATGTAAAAGTCTTACACAGAAAAAAGACAAGATACTCAGTTGAAGGTATCATAGAACTGGAGCTTTTCAGGGAAGGATCAAGAGTTACGATAAAAAATAACTAACTACAAAGCTGCTTTTATGGGATCCTGACACATTATGGTATTACTGGAAGAAATATAAGGCTTTACCACTACTTTAACCAAATAAGGCAGAGTTTACTACATTTGTAAAGCAAAAAGGCAACTGACCCTCAATTTCCCAAAAATATGAATCACGATAAACATGCAGTGACACCATTATGCTAATTAAGCCACACTGGCTTAATTTATGGTGAGATTTAAAAATTATCTTCCTGACATGTTATAGATTAATTTTAAAGCGAGAGCTATTCAGTATCTGTACATCACAGAGTAAACAGGTATTGGTTAGAAATGCTCCTAAACAGAATGGAATGTAGTTCTTAAACATATGGTTAACAAGAGTCCATTAAGTTTTGCACTTAAAGCAGTGGTGCAGGGCAGTGCCTGTGGCTCAAAGGGTGCCGGCCCCATATGCCGGAGGTGGCAGGTTCAAACCCAGTCCCAGCCAAAACCTGTAACAAGAAAAAAAAAAAAAAAAGCAGTGGTGTGCTTGGGGCTTAAGATTATATCACTCTGTGGTAAAGTTTGAAAAGATAAGCAACAAGACATTCTAAGTATCATCCTCCATTCTCAGCAGGAAAAGCTGTGGCTGATGAATCAAGTCATCATCATTATACTGTTTCGAATGACTAATTTGAACTTGTTAAAAAGATAAAATTAAATTAAAAATTAAAAAACTACCACTAACTCAAAAACCAAACTGTCACCAACGTCTAGGATGGAGCCTGAGCCGGTCTTAGTATGATATCTAATCACTCTACTTACATAGCTAAATGATAAATACGTGTTATCTAGTATTCCTTGTTTAAAAAAAAAAAGACTCCCCAAGGGAAAATACTTTATATGGCAAAATTCACAACTGTTTTTATACATTATTGAGAAAGCTGACCCCTTATGAAGAATAAGCTAAATTACTACATTTGACCATGAGATAAGACCTATGGCAGGGATCTTTTTTTTGAGACAGAGCCTCAAGCTGTGACCCTGGATGGCATCACAGCTCACAGCAACCTCCAATTCCTGGGCTCAAGCGAGTCTCTTGCCTCAGCCTCCCAAGCAGCTGGGACTACAGGCACCCGCCACAACGCCCAGCCATTTTTTTTTTTTTTTTGGTTGCAGCCGTCATTGTTGTTTGGCGGGCCCGGGCTGGATTCGAACCCGCCAGCTCAGGTGTACATGGCTGGAGCCTTAGCCCATTGAGCCACAGGCGCCGAGCCTATGGCAGGGATCTTGATGGACCCTGACTGAAACTGTCAACTGTTACCTTGACACCTCTAATCAAAACAATGCTAAAAGACAACCTGAGCTTTTAAATGAAAAATTTAAATCATATATATTGTCAGAATGCTACTTAGAAAAAGTCAATCTTTTTACTTCAAACTTTTGATATCTATAAAGTAGTAGGTGAATTTCTGCAAATGGTATGATTATATCGAGAAGCAGGTCTTCTAACATATCAAGATGAACAGGATATATACAGTAATCTGAGAACATTGCTTACTAACTTATCCCTAACCACACAACCTAAAACAAAAGTTGATCTGTGGAGGTACAGAGCTAAGTCGTTCATGAAGCAGCCTGCCCCATACCTGCCAAAGACAGTTTACACACCCTGGTGTTTCTAGGCATTTTGAAAGGCCCCCTCGGAGCCTGTATGCTAGTGACTGAAAGTTACTTAACAGCCTTCTGGGTCCATAGAGGAGCTATCTGCCACTACTGCAGCTATCCTTGTAGGTAAAGAGTTGCTGCTGATTCCTATTTACTCTAGTTAAAATCAGAGATACCAGGAAAGAAACATTTGATGCTCTTTTTCTGGGCATATGCATTTCTCTTTGGAATACATTAATTCTTTCTTCTCAGGTACATCTCACAAAGCAGTTCACATATGTCTTGTTTTTTATCACATTTTTAAAGTCATTTTACCAATTCAGTGAAAAAACTGTAAATTTTTTCAGAGATATAGCCCCGCATTTGTATTTACAAAACAATAAAGATCCTATAAAAATAAGCAAATTTTTAAAATCATAAGGAAAATTCAATTTGAACAACGTAAATAACTCTTTAGCTCTTAGCCTCTAACTGGAATGCTTATAAACAATCTGCAAACAACACATGGTTATGATTTAACAAAACAAAAGTTCAGTACTCTAAAATGCCAGAAAGCATTTTTAATTCAATGATTTTAAGTGGTCTACACTGAATGAGCTACATCAAAATGTTAGCTGTATATGTTAAAACTTATAACTGTGTAGCTATAGTATGGATGCTTTAAAAGTGGTGAATTCATAAGCATGGTGGCTCACACCTGTAATCCTAGCACTTTGGGAGGCTGAGGCGGGAGGAACCCTTGAGCTCAGGAGTAGGACAGCAGCCTGAGCAAAGCAAGACCCTGTCTCTACCAAAAAAGAAAAATTAGTTGGGCATTGTGGTGGGCAATTATAGTCCTAGCTATTCTGGAGGCTGAGGCAGGAGGATCAGTTGAATTGAATTTGAGGTTGCTGTGAGCTAGGCTGACACTATGGCTCTCTAGCTTGGGCAACAGAGCGAGATCCTGCCTCAAAAAAAAACAAAGGGAATTCAAGGTCATGGTTACTTTCACCAGTGACATGGTATACAGTATGTGCTTAAATAAATATTTATTGAACATAATCTGTGGAACTTATTCTTTAGTTACTTATGCTGTTCTCAGACATTAACAATTGCTTTTAAACTTTTGAGAAGTATGGACCTTTGGGGAATCGTCTAAGAAAAATGTATAGTCAAAGAAAATTTTGCAAGTGACTTTTGGGTGAACAGATACAGGTTAGGAATGACTGATACAGAATCACACAACTTAATGTTATTTACCTTAACTGTGTACAATTCAAATAGGCAGCATATTAGCCTTATCTTGGCTTCAGAGCCAACTGCAATACAATTCAAGAAAAAAAAATTTATCAAGTGACAACTGAAAAAAAAATTTTAGTAACACCATTAACCTGGTTCATTTAGAAGGGTTCAGTTCACTTCTTCAACTATTAAACACTATAAATCTGCTCTAATTTTTTGACAATCATCAACTCATTTTCTTTATAAATTTTAAAATTGGCTGAACAGCCTTATAAATATGTCATCTGCAGAAGGACGATGAGAAAGAATTTTAATAACGTTGTTGAAAAGGAAAAAGATAACAGAAGGCCATCAGATCAGTACCACTGACTAGGTATGTAAAATACTATCCAAAGCCTGTCATGTACAACTATAAGTCTCAAACACCTGACCCAGAATGAATCTACCCAGTGGTGGAACTTTGTAAAAGCTCTGAAACTGTAATGTCAATAGGAAAAGCTCTAAAACAGTCTATGATACAATGAAGTAAAAAAATATATACAAGAACAGAATATCAAACGGCAATTTTTCCCCCTTTAAAAAAAATGTTCGTAACAGTTTAACTTAGTGTGAGTAGAGTGGCAGAAAAGCAAATGCCATTTTCAAATCACTTCTGTGATTGCCATAGTTACACTTTTTTCATTTAAGGCTAGAATAGGTTAAAGTACAAATAGTCTAAAAAATTCTCCTGGCTATGTACAAAAAATAAAATTACAATAAAAATTCATCGAGGAATGTACTACTGCAAAATGAAAGTTTTTATCAATTTAAAATCCACATACTAAAAAAAATAATAATAATAATAAAAAAATTAAATCCACATACCAGGTTCTGTGGCATTCAAACAACAAAAAAAGCCTCTATTCTAAAAGACAGTGCTTAGAATGAAAAGTGAAACATTAAGTCTATATTGATGAGAAATGATGATACCCTCATACCCAGAGCCCTCAAAAAAGTTTTCATTTATTCTATGTGCTCTCTTAAAACCTAGGGCTGGTGCAAAACGTTTTTGTGTCCTAAAACAAGCTAAGAATTCACTATAATTTTAATAAATAACAAAAAAGATTAAAAACTGTTTCCAAAACTCGCAGGCTTTGTAAAGGATCTGCTGTAAAGTAAATCAAACAAAAGCGCAAAAGGGTTTTATTAGGAAAAGGAAGGAGGGTTTCTTCATTACAGTTTCATTCTTACCTTTTGTAAAGAATACTCATTTTAATTTAAAAGAGTCATTGCCACTATTTTGTAGATTTTTATGAAAAATTTAAAATATTCTCTCCTCTACAGGTTGATGAAGGCCAACTGTGTTTTTTTTCTCCCCACATAGTTCTTACCAACTCAGTCAAAAGAGGTACAACTATTCATGACAGATTTCATCGAAGTAATGCTTTAATTAATCAAGCCCTATAAAAAGGATCTGAGGAATTTTGAAGTTTCTTTCAACAAATTTCAAAGCCACGACATACAATAAATTTAATAGTTAACAAAAATATACCCTGAAATTACATCATCCCAAGTTATTTAAATTTTGGCATATTAACTGGCCCGTGTTCTGAAATGTCAAAAGAAAGTTGTTAAGTATTTCAACTGAATTCAACAACTCCTCAGTGATGGCCTACTTACATATTTCGTACTGGGCTAGCAGTTGACTGGGGCTCCAATTTAATATAAACAGAAACGGAATTAAGGAAACCATTTCTGCACACTTCTCAGAAAAGGGAAACATGTATTTCACTTTTTCATTCTATTTCAGAACGTGATATCAAAGGGTGCAACAAAGACCAGAGTGTAGCAACGGGGAATCTTAGCATAACAAAGTGTAAGTGAGTGTTTTTTTTTTTCCAATTAAAAACCCTAGGTCCCCTGCTGGCTAACTACAACACAGTGCACAAAGTTTATTACGATGACAACTGTTTCTAAAAAGCAAAACGTTTCTTTCTGGTTCGCAACCTGCCTTCCTTTCAAAAAGGACCTTCCCCTCATCCTTAGGCCTCGATCAATTCTAGCAGTAGTTCTGATCTCACGGCAGGTGATGCCTGCTCTTTGAAAACCAGATGCAGGCCCCAGGTGTCCACCGTCAGGCTTGGGACCGGGGAAGCGAAGGGGCGAGCCCAGCTCCTGACCCGGTCTACCTTACTGCACGCCGCTGGGGGCAGGGGCACCGACGCACAGCGACGTGGACGCAAAAGGCGAACGCACTCCGGGGCCGCGGCGGGGTCGCCGCGCCAGATGCCACCCGTTAGCAACAGATGGAGGCGAGGATCACTCCTGGCCCCTTGGCAAGCGCGGCGCCGGCTTCGCAGGGCTCGGCAGCCGAGGCGACGCTGCGGCGGCGAGGGGCGCGGCGGGGGAGCACGTGGGGCTCGCTGCCGCAGGGCCTCGGGAGGAGGGCGGCAGGTGCGGGAGGATGGGCCCCGGAGGCCGCAGGCCAGAGCGGCGGCGGACAGTCCCCGGCGCAGCGGGATGGGGGTGCGGGAGCCCGCGACACCGGACGGCGGA
>CAUYRH010097080.1:0-25745 GCA_963574655.1 Perodicticus potto
AAAATTTCTAACCCTGCCGAAAGCTGTAGCTGAAGAGAAGACAAAACTCCATGTATGTAAATAAGGGATATATAAAATACTTAATTGAAAAAAACATAACTGACTCAGCGCCTGTGGCTCAACGGGCTAAGGCGCCAGCCATGTACACCTGAGCTGGCAGGTTCGAATCCAGCCTGGGCCCACCAAACAACAATGATGGCTGCAATGAAAAAAAAAATGGTCGGGCGTTTTGGCGGGCGCCTGTAGTCCCAGTTACTTGGGAGGCAGAAGCAGGAGACTCGCTTGAGCCCAGGAATTGGAGGTTGCTGTGAGCTGTGATGCCACAGCACTCTATCCAGGGTGACAGCTTGAGGCTCTGTCTCAAAAAAAAAAAAAATGAAAAAGCATAACTTATCATGTCATTAGACTCTAAACTATCAGTTGCCATCAATGGCAATTATTTGTCGGACCTCAGTAAAGTCATTAATATTGCTCTACAAATACTATGCAGTTAAATTCTACCAAGAGAAGAAATTTACTTTAACACTAAATTTTCCCTCTAAATTTCATAGGCAAGTAGACCTTCTTCCATTTCTATGACGCCCTGCCACAGTTCACACAGAACTGAAAAGTATTCAGTAGTCTTACTATCCTCCAATGAAAGGCCTTTCTAATCTCAAAGGAGGCACATTATGAAAGAATTTTCATATCTTGTTTGGAGCTGGTGAGAGCTCTTGCGACAAGATCCAAAGAAAAGCAGAATATTTTTCTCCCCTTTTAATCTATGAAATGAATGCCATCTAAGGTCTTTGTTACAATGTTTCTGGATGCTACAGAATCTTAAATATACAAATATTTCAGAGACTGTGGATGTCTAAAGTATTGAAATCTAAATTTATTTGGCAGAGTAGTAGCTCCTGAGACATATAGAAATCTAGTAAAGAGATTAGATTAGCATATCTGAGATGGTAACACCTAAGCCTTAACTGATTTTTTATTTTTTTTTATTTTTTGTCTCTCTAGGTGATGTGGTTATTGTAATATAGTTATTGGGATGGAAAGACTAGCAGTATATAGAGAAAAGTTAGTACAATTGGGTATCCATATTCATGGCCTTGGCATCATTAAATATCACCAATCAGAGGTTGAAAATATTTTAAAAAAGATTGTATCTCTACTGAACTTGTGCAGTCTTATAATTATTTCCTGAAAAATATACTATTACAAGTGTTTATGTAGTATTTATAGTGTGTTAAGAATTAATAATTTAGAGAAAATTTAAAGTAGAAAAGAGGATGTGTGTGAGTTATATGCAAATACTGTACTATTTGGCATCGAGGACTTGAGCTTTCATGAGTTTTTATGTTTGGAGGGGGTATCATGAAGCCCTTCCCCCACAGATACCAAAGGACTATTGCCCCCTGGAGGCAGTGTCCAGGGAAGCACATGTGAAATGTGTTCCAGCCTCACTGGTGGTGTCACCTGTCATCCTATAGCCAGTTTCTTTCTCTCTCTCTCTTTCTTGCTCTTTCTTTCCTTTCTCTCTTCTTCATCTTCCCAATCCCACCCCTAAGGTTAGCTGGACTTCAAGTTTTAAACAGAATTCTCCAGAATACTAAGTCTATCCAAGGCTTCTTACCCTCAACTGTCAGGAGGGTTTAGAGAGATGATTTTCCAAAGTTAGAAAGTCTTCCACAAGACTACTGTCATTTCTGATACCAGCTCAAAGTGTGTCGTTTCCCAAAATCACCACTCAAGCTCAATAAATCATTAAAAAGATTCACAGCATGCATCAGGAGCTATTATGGAAAAATATACTCCTAGTTATACTTATTATAGAGAAAGGGTATAAATTAGAACCAGCCAAGGGGAGAGACTGGCAGGAGGAACATGGAACTGTTCCAGTCTGAAACATCCATGTGCTCAGGATGTGTTGTTGTCTCATACACATGTGTGACAATATGCCTTGGATATCTAGGCGTCAGTGTTCAGTTTTATGGTGACTTTATTATTGGAATGATCAATAAATTGTCCATGTGGTTGAACAGGTGAAACTTCCTGACAAAACCCCACCCTAAATCATAATTGTCTTTCTGGAATGGTCAGCCTGTCATGTGGGTTGTTCAAACTCTGAGTCATCTCATTAGCATAAACTATCATCTGTGGTCAAATGAGTCCACCATGAATAAAAAAGAGCCGGCAGCAACAGTATCACCTGGAAACTACAGGACAGCCTCCATAGTTGACCACCTCTCTATATCGACCGCATAATGAAGCAGGCCTAGTTCCCTATGTTGACCACCTCCATATATTGACAAGTTTGTTACAATCCCTTGGGGGGTCAACTTACAGAAGTTCTACTATAGTAGGAGATGAAAATGCCCTCCCAGGTGATTCTCATTCATACTGAAGTTTGCAATCTATTTTTATAATCTTGAGACCCTTAATCTTAATGTGATAAGGAAGAAAAATGAGTAGAATTTTGGAGTATTTTTACTGAAGTAATATGTACCTTATTAAACAAAAAATAAAGGAGTGTTTGAATACACAGATTGCTATTCATTTGCTTCTTCAAATTTAAATCAATTTCTCCATCTTTATATCAAAGGATATTTATAAGACACATCTCATTTGTCTTTCTTCTTGGTCTCTATTTGCTTAATTGTTAAAATAATTACTAATTTCAGTTGGCAGTATTCATCAAAGAATCGTGCAGATATGTTTTTAATAAAATAAAAGTCATACCTTCATTGTCAATGGTAGGTTTGTATTATGTGTTTTTATTTTCCCAATTGAAAACAAAGATCATTCTCTCACAATTGGAGAACTTGTATCATATTCTGAAAGATGGAATAATTTTTAAATAGCTCAGCTATAAACCATTCAACTTGGGGTCCATAATATGAAGGCCCACAGTTTATAATGTAGGGCTTAATTAAATTGGGCACGGCTATAATTAAAGGTTTTGAGTTATTAATGCATCACTCTGGCAAACATTTCATTTGTATCTCTCTGGTGAAACCGTTATTAAGACAGGATATTAGCACAGTTAAATAGAATTGCTGCAGAAATGGTTTGGAGTTTTAGATGTAATTGAGCACCACACACTGCAGTGATTGTTTTCATTTAAAATTTAAAAAAAAATAATAATAAGAGGACTTTTGGAACCTCAAGAAAATGACTATGGTCCAAGATAAGACAGGAATTCCATTAAAAAAAATGTTATATAACTAACTTAAACAAGGAATTGCTCCATATGCTCAGCATTGAAAATCTGTCTGTGATCACTCCAAACCATCCTGGCATTTGGGGCTCTCAAAATTGAGTCTGAAGTCTAGGTTATTTCGATGTCACATATTATTTTGGAAAATATTTTACATCTTTCATTTGCATCTAAAAAAGGCAAAAGGCCACATAGATCCTTAACCTGAAACCCACTTTCTTCTGAGAGGTAGTATTAATTAAAAGCATCATCCTTATTTATTCATCATGGGTTCTTGATGATTCTTCTGAGTAGACATATTTTTCTTAGCCAGAGTCCCAGTGCAGATTCAGTTCTATTATCCCTTCACTGATAATTACAATCTAAAACTGAGAGTGCAGAATCACAAAGTCCAGAATTTAATGGGGAGAATTCTAAGGAAAATTAGTTCCAGGATTTAGTCTGCCACAAAGTAAACACAAACTTAAATAAAATTGTCAAATATTACATTCTTTATTTAAACCCTCTGCAAAATTCAAGGTATGTAATAGCATAGTACAAATTATAAGGAGTACTTTGGTTAGGAAATTTAGAATTTTTTTATTTCCATATTAATCAAACTTAACTTACCAGAGAGTCTCTTCCTCATTCCCCTCTAACACTATTCCACAGAACAGATAATGCAAAATGTTGTTGAAACAAGGGTTAGTTTAGGCATTAAGAAATTCCAAATCAATCCTGCTTCCATTGTTTGCAAGCAGTGTGAGCTTAGGGAAATTAATTAAATGCCTGAAGATCAGTTTCTCATCTCTAAAATAAGGTGGTAACTATACTACAGGATTGCTGTGAAGATTGACCTAATACAGAGGCTCAAAAACTTGACAGTCTTTAAAGTGCAATTAAGAGATTATCTTAATTTCTTTATCTGCTCAACCTGAAATATTCAAAAGAGTCAGAATCTAGGGTAAGGAGAGTATATTTAAGTGCAACTTGAGGGCTGGCTCAAAGCATGAAAGTTTCCAAAGAATGAAAGTCAGTTTTCTGATGCGTAGAAGTTTGGTTTGCTAATAGTCTTTGTCGTGCTTTAAAGGAATAGTGAGGCCTAGCAATAGTAAAGAAAGAGGTTCAAATGGCTCACGGTTCTGCAGACTGGACAAGAAGCTGGGATCCAGTGAAAGCTATGTTAACTAGTGGGATGAAAACACTCTAATTTGTACAAGTAATCAACACATTGAATCCCACAAAGGCATAAAAGTATTCACCATCCAGTTCTTAAGCAGAATACAGGGTTCTTTTCAAAAGCAGGGTCTCCTGCAGGTGTTCTCAGGTCTAAGAGACACCTGCTGCAGTTTCCAGCGATTGTTGTCTAACTCTATTTGTGGTTTCGGTCAACTTTATCTCTGATGATGACTCGCTTGTGCCCTTTGTCCAGACGATTCTGTTCAGCCTTGTCTTGTGGCTTAAGATACTAGAAAACTAACATCAAAGAACATTTGTCTTTGTTTACTGGCTGTGGGAAGGAATACAGGTTTTAATTCCCCAAAGTGTGGGAAATTTAAAAGAGACCACGCTTAAAAGATATTTTGCCCTTTTTCAAACCTTTATCTCTGCTACATAACTCAGACATGTAATATGAATTAGTCCTTTGAGATTTTATTTAATAAATAAAAGTTATAGTATGGATATTTGCAAAGAGAAAATAACAGAAAGATAATTTTTGTCTAAAAAATGAGGGCTTTTTTTTATGATCAGTTAGAAGAAGAATTGAGAAGAAAAGATTTTACAGCAAGCCTATGATTCTTTTCTTGGTGATGAGAATTTTCCCTGAGAAGATTGAATAAAAATGATGAGCCTCCAATAAACTTTCTCATTAACATATTATGTCCTATAAAGACCTTTCTCAACTTGCTAATACTAAAGAATAGAGTCTCTATTATTTTTTAAAAAGTGAATTATTTCAAAAGTTCCTATGTTGTTATGTAGATAGAGTGTAATAAATAAATCTGGAATTATAGATTTGTAGAGCGTAGCTGTCTGAAGAATGGGAGGTCTTCCAGGAGGCACTTTGCATTCATGTAACTAACAGAGTATAAAACTACAAAGCTCCCAAATTAAAATAACTTCTTTTGTAAACTATGGTTTTTGAATACATCATTCGCTTATCCATTAATCAAATAACAAAGAGTCCTAATGTAACAGAAAGAAAATTTCTTGGGAACTATGATTAATAATTGCCTGCTCCTCCAGAGGGCAATTATTTGTGCATGGTTCTCATTTGAATCTGTGAATTATTTGTGTCAACAAAGGGTTCACAAAAGGCAATGAACATTTTTGTTATTTTAGCATTATCCATTTCCATGATCCGTTATACCACCCACAGTTGATGACATGCCTGATGTTTACTGGGATTCTCTTTCAATGTTCCACGCAAATCAGAATCAGAACCTATAGATTTTAATTTTTTTATAAGCTTTCATGCAATTATTAAAGGTCATAAAATTTTAGAACCCTAGTCATAAGCTTCATTTTATTTTTTTGCAGTTTTTTTGACCAGGGCTGGGTTTGAACTCACCACCCTCAGCATAAGGGGCTGGTACCTTACTCCTTGAATCACAGATGCTGGCCATATGCTTCATTTTTTTTTTTTTTACCAACTTCAATTAGATAGCAGTGCTTTCACTGAAAATGTAATTTGTACTCCCAAATTTATCCTTCAGATACTATAGTGTAATGGGCCCACTTAGAGAGAAATTCCTATATTTTGTACCCCAGGAGGTGACTGACAGTAAATAATTTCACTGTAAGATAGTTACATCTAGTAGTTAACTGATTTAGCAGAAAGAAGAGACTCATCATAACACCCAAAGTTTCACCTTAAACTTTTAAATACTTTAAATATTGAAAATGACTCTGTTATTTATAGAGACCTAATACAGATCAAAATTCCTGAATAAAGAGATTATACATGTTTAAATTTGTTAGCTTGGGAAATACTCTTTTTCACTCCTTGACTGCCTTCTGGAAAATCTGTGATAGTGGCAGTATTTATCAACCTTATAAAAATCACATATTTTAAAAATCTAGTGCAGTATCTTAGTTGAATAGTCTCTATTTAAATGCAAATTTAGGTTCCTTCTGTCATAAAAGGAATTTTTCAATAAAAAAGAGGTGTATGTTTTTTAATGCTAACGGCTTATTTATCCTACTACATGACTTGGCATTAATATCCATGCACAGGAGGCTGGCCTTTAGGAAAGGATAAAAAAGATAGATGCAGACAGAAAATACATCAATCTTCAGGGGGGAGGCTTTCGCTAATGGAATATGGAACAGTTTTTAAAGAGGAATTTTGAAAATGGTCTCTCCTACGAACAAAATATAAAGTAAAATAATAGTCACTGCACTTTCCTGTAGGGAAAAGATTTGCAGTTTTATAAATTTTACTACAGTGTAAAGAGATATGGTTGGGCCTGTTGCATTCTAAATTTAAACTGTTTCTTTTCTTTGTCTTAATAACTTATATTTTAAAGTGAACAAACATGTATTAAAGAAACAGCTATTGACAAGGGATTCTGATCGTCATTGTGGGGATGGTCAGATACTTCTTTGCTTTTGTAGTTTTATTCATCTGAGTAAATATATGCTTCTTATTTTTAGTAATTATCCTAATTCCTGCATTGATTCTAACTGAGCTGGTAATTGGAGTGGTACCTCCACCTCCAATCTTTCAATCTGACAGATAAAATATGATTACTACTAACGCAAGAGAAGACATTATAAGTAAATGCAATCAATGCACAGAACACGAAAAGGTAAAAAAAATTATGTTCAATCCAAGATACCAGTATCATTTAAACATTGAAAGAGAATAAAGGTGTCTATGAAGAAATTATAGACAAAGTAAATTTTCTATCTTGAAGAGTTTAATAAATGAAAAGACACTAAATTGAACTTTAGCAAGATTGTTTTTGTACAGTAACTTTAAGGTAATGCAAAATAATTAAAAAGAAGAAATAAGTTTAGTTGGGGTCAAATTGTGGGAAGGCCTTAAATGAATGAACTTAATTATAATTTGGTGGATAAAAGGAGTAAAACTATGAAAACTTCTAAAAAGGTGTAGATATCAGAAAAATTTCAACTGGCCAGGCACAGTGTCTTGCACCTATAATCCTACCACTGGTGAAGGGTAAGGGAGGTGGATTGCTTGAGCTCAGGAGCTGAAGACCAGCCTCGGCAAGAGGAAGGTCCTGTCTCTACTAAAAATAGAAAAACTACACAGATATTCTGGGCGGCTGCCTGTAGTCCCAGCTACTCCAGAGACACAAGATGATCATTTGAGCCCAGGAGTTTGAGGTTGCTGTGAGCTATGATGCCAGAGCACTCTAGTCTGGGGCAACAGAGTAAAGACTCTGCCTCAAAACAAACAAACAAACAAACAAACAAGCAAACAAAAACAAAAGAACAATTTCAATCTGGGAAACTTAGTAATTTTTTCCTGACTGCATTGTTCAGTATATATTGGTCTTGTTCTCAGATGTTGGTAACATTTATGATTATAGAAACAGAAGAAGGCTGTCTCTAACTTACTCTACCCACAAGAAAAGTGCTAGATTCCAGACAAGGCTAAGAAAATCATTGTGTGAGTCAAAAGATAAGATCCCAAATGTGGCTACCTCATATGCTTGAGTTCCTTTATTACCAGCTGACTCTCCAGTAGAATGCTTCCTTCCCTTTGTCTGGTGTGATAGTAGGGTTTGGGTACATTTCCTCAATTGGAAAGTTTTAGAGATTAGCAGTTTAACTCAATTCAGCTGTGAACTTTCAGCAGCACCCTCTCTTTTTCTTATCTCTCTCTTTGCATCTATTAGATTCCTAGTTTGCCTTGTCTTATCGCCAGAATAAATGACTAAAGGGCAAACTCCCCCAGGTTGACATGAGCACATGCAATAAAACAAGGGATCTAGAAGGCAAATCATATCAGACACTCAAAGTTAAAAACTACTTTTATTCCCACTACACTTTTGTTAGTTATCTTTAGATTAAAAAACAAACAAACAAACCTGTCTTTGTATTAAGAGAGAATTTGGAAATAAAATTGGATAGTAGAAATTATTTCTGGGACTGGGTCAGCTATTAAAAGCAAGTTACATTTCAGAAAAAGTCAGGAGGTTCAAGATTTTCCTCTACACCCCATTCCCTCACCTCTTCATCTTCACCCAGGAAATGATCTGTTTTAGAGGCAGAGAAGAGGCAACTGAAAGTAGAACTGATTTTATGGTGAGGTTTTATGATATGTCTTAAACATGATTTTTGGTAAAGTTATTGTTTCGTATGAGCATTCACATTTCAATTTTGGCTACAGTGGCTTTGTTTATTAGTCTGGGTTTTTCCTTCTGTTTGTATATTTCTGTGTTCTTTTTAGTGAGAATCTGGAGGAGGTTTAGTGAGGCGTGCTTAGAAGTAAGTGCACAGACACTTCTCTATCCGTGAATGGAGAAGAGGCTTTTGAGCAAGGCCTGGAGAACACAGTTGAGACACTTCAAAGGTAGCAGTATTTCAAATGGAAGAGGGAAGCAATGATAATTGAAAAGCTCATTGCTAGATTCACTATGTTTTTTTTTTTTTATTTAGAAAAATAATTCATTCTAGAATTGAAACCAGAGACAAAATTTCGAGGAAACATGAATGAAAGTTCAGAAGTGGAGAGATTCATAGAGTCATTTGAGGTCTTCTTAAAGCTACTTCTTCTGACATAGGAATAAAAACTTATATGTCTAAGAGGAGGTAAAAATTGCACCTACCAAGGTCCCTGTTGAAGACAGAAACAGGCAGAAAGGTGTTAATGATACTCACTCTTAATTAAGTCACCATTGCAGCCATTGCACTCACATAATTCGGAGCTTTAAATATGAAGTACATCCTTCAGCTCTTAAATTAATAATACCAATTCCAAAAACTAGAAGATTAAAAAAAGGCATTGTGCTCAACAGACATTGCTGACAAGAATTCTGCAGTATCTATGTTGGGTGACAAAAATTAGATTTTAACAATGCATCAATCTAAGGAGAACAGTCTTGCAGGCCATCAATTAAAGGATTTTCATCTAAGTCAGGTAAAAATGAATTTTCTGGAAGAGATTGATGTGAGCCTGCTACTCATTCACTTCACTGACAAGACACAAGTAAACTGAATTAGTAGCAACGGTAGCCTTCTCTTATAATTTTAGCTGTTACAGCCTATGTGAAGGAAATCTAAATATAGTATAATTTCAATGGAATGAAGTCGGTTGTGTCTTTGAAAGATACACGCAGATTCTAATGATTTTTGGTTTATTTCCCCACCTCTACTGATGGAGGGAAGAGAGAACCAAATAGTTAATTTCATTTCTTCATCCATGACAATTCATCCAGAGTATAATTAATGAGTTATTCTATTCTCTTGATTTCCACAAAGGGTATATTTTTGTAGAAAAAAATAAATCTAGAAGTACCTCTAATAATTATTTTCATGACCATTGTTTGTATATATTGTAATCAGATGTTTTAGACTAGTCTTAAACTTCCTTTGTTTTCTTTTGCTTATTTATTTCTATTGTGCTGAGGTTATACTGTGATTTTTTTCCATTGAAATTTATATTTACCTTAAATAATTGGCATTTACTTCTATTATGTAAATTCATTCACAGGAATTTGCCTCACCTTTTCTCACCTTCTACAGACATCAATTGTAACATCACCTTAACTTCCTATTCACACAAATAAAATATGTGTGAGTCACAATATTTAGGGATTATAGAGGGGGATACTTTTATTTTCCACAACATTTGGAGAATTGTATGAAGGAAATTATTCAGATAAAAAGTATAATTGTAGAATTAATTTCATGACACTAGTGTTCTATTTTAATTTGGTAACACTCTGATTTTGTAGCAGAAAAGGTCAATCTGTAGAAATCTAAAATCAAATGTAAAAATTTAAGAGAGAAAAAAACAGCTCCAAAATTATTGTGTGCATCAAGTTAATGTGTTTCCTACTGAAGAAAATTCTAAGCAAAATTGTTCAATGGCTCCATAGAGGAACATAACAATCTGTTCAGCATCTTATTCTGTCTTTCAAAAGAAAATTCTCATTAAATTAACAGTAAAATTGTTCCTTTCTTATGCATTAAAATAAAATAATCAATATATTCTTTAAATTGTAATAACTTTTTTAAAAAGTGGTTTATCTTTGTATATAAAAGCAAATGTCAACATTTTATTATCTGTGTTTTTTAACTAGAATACTGCAGCTATTGTTTCATTGCATTTTCCCTATACCTGATTAAGAAAGAGTTGCATTTTACATTAATGGAAAAATAAAATATATTACACGTCATAAAGACCAAAGTAACAGAATGTTAAAAGTGCTACTATTACAAATAGTATCTTTAAATCATTAAATTATAGGTTAACATATAGAAATTGTCATTTGGCATGTAAGTCTTCTATGTGATGCAATAAACAGGTCTTCATTATGTGGTACCCAGATGAGCTCAGCCTCACCTGACTTTTGTGTTTATGCTACTTGCTTTAATTCTTAGAAGCTTCCCAATGATGGCTCAGGTCATTCCCAATATTATAATGGCCTTCGTTGATATGATTCATCATGAAAGTGTCACTGGGGAACAGACTACCACATTCATCTGAAAAGAAGTGAGAGTTGCAGGAAGATAAGAGGAACTTGAACTCAGGTTTAATGAAATTAGAACTACCAAAGTGTTGTCTCCTCTTTGAGGAGCCAGGTAAAACTGGTAGAAGTACAAATGAAAAGTAGAGAATAAGGAGGAGCCACAGATAAACAGTTTGTATGTCCTCTTGACTATTACAGGAAACCAGGAACTTCACTAGAGATATCTTACTGAAGGGTGTCCAACCCATGGCCCACAGGCTGCATGCAGTCCAGGATGATTATGAATGCCATGGAGTCATTAACTTACTTAAAATATTATGAGACTTTTTCGTAATTTTTCTTTTGTGGAGTTCAATTGTATGATTTTGAGCATGAACTTTGCAGATAAAAACATCATGTCTCAATGTCACGTAAAACAAACATGCACTCTTGCTGTTTATGTGCATATGTGCCTTCAGTTTTATGAGGTTTCCAGTGTGTTATCGCCATTAAAAACACAACTAAATCAAGAGATTTGTACAAAGCAGTGAAAAATACGTTAAAGCATTTTTTTGGCCATTGTCAACATATCTGATATAAATTATTGATGGTGCCTGAGCAATGGTAGGTAAAAGTCAGAGACTCATAAAATTAATAGAAGACAATGCAATTGCAATTAAAACTCATGTTTGATGAAATAGCATTGCATGGTACATGAAGAAATTTTTGTACAAAAGCTTTAAAAATGGATAACATCATACAAATCATCATCAAGACTACGAATTTCATAAAGGCCCAGGGATTGAATCATTGCCAATTCCAGGAATTCCTTAAAAGTATTGGTGCTGGCAATGTCATTAACTTTCTGAAGTAGGAGGGCTAAATCAAGGGAAAATGTTGAAAAAAATTCATGATTTGCCACATGTTATCAAGTTAAAAATCAAATTAGATATTCATGCTTGTGGATTGGAAGAATCAATAGTTTAAAAAAATGTCACATTGTATGTCTGTATCAAAATATCACATGTACCCTATGAAGATATACAACTATTAGGTACGCATAATAATTAAAAGGAAAAAGGAAAACAATGCCCATATGACCCAAAGCAATCTACAGATTTGATGCAATCTTTATCAAAATACCTTGACATTTTTCACAGAAATGGAAAAGATAATCCTATAATTAATAGGGACTCACAAAAAACCCAGAATGGACAAATCTATCCTGAACAAAAGGAACAAAACTAAAGGAAGAACATTACCTGACTTCAAAGTATACTACAGATCTTTAGGGACCTAAGAGCACTGTACTTGCATTAAAACAGACATACAGACCAAAGGAATGAAAAAGAGAAGCCAGAATTAAATCCACGTGTTTACAGTGAACTTACCTTTGACAAAGGTGTCAATAGCATACAGTGGGTAAAGGACAAAAGGACAGTGTCTTCAATTAATGGTGCTGGGAAAACTGGATATTAATGTGCAGAAGAATAAAACTAGATTTTCTCTCACCATATACAAAAATCAAATAAAAGTGAATTAAAGGCTTAAATCTAAGACCCGAAACTACTGAAATAAAACAATGGGAAATTCTTTAGGACACTGACATAGGCAAGGACTCCTTGAACACAGGCAACCAAGAAAAAAATGAAATAATGGGATCATATCAAGTTAAAAACTTTTACATAGAAAAGGAAATGATGGACCAAGGGAAGAGATAACCCACAGACTGGGAAAAAGATTTGCAAACTAGCTGACATACAAAAAAATATTTGAAGGAATCAATAGGCCTTAGTTCAGTTCATAGATTGAAATCATAATATCATGGAGATTTTACTTTTAAGTTAATTTATAAATTCATTACAATTTCAATAAAAATAAAAATCATTGCTTACAGTTAGAATTGCATAAAATTTTATTTGGAAGAAACATACATGCAAGAATAGCTGAGATTTTAATGAAAAAGATAAATGACAAAGAGTGACTAGCCCTACCGGTCATGAAAACATACTATTAAATATAAAACTTCTGTAATTAAAAAATATGGAAATAGAATTTAAAAAAGAGATAGTAAATAGAATAGTAAGTCGAGGTTAATGCTTAAATAACTTTTGGAGAAAAAAGTTACTAAAAGGAAAGGGGATTGGCTGAAATGGACCCGGTGGTATTGAATTGGAAACTAATGTATTATTCTCAGCTCATCACACTTAAAATAGATGAAGGGGCAGATAGAAATGAGACCAAATCTAAAAACCCAAAACAGCCTGTAGAATCTCCAGTGGCTAAAGCATGAACAAATTGAGCAAGAAAGGAATGATAATATGAGATTACAGCCACAGAATAAAATATTCATTTGCCTACACTAATACAAATAAATAATTGATTAAATAAACAGAAGAGAAGGAACTGGTCTTCTTTTTAAATGTAAACTACAAGGCAAAATGGAAAATTTCCATTTGGAAAACACCTCTTTAATAATTAGCGAAGATAACATCTACTTAATGAAGACAGTCTTTAAAATTAGCAAATATAAATTTGAGGATAAGTACAATTGCATGATTTGAATGCATGTACAAAAGATTTTTATTAATGACAAAGAGAATAAGACTAACGGCAGAGTAGAGAAATCTGGAGAAACTAACTTGAGCGAGTGATCAAGGCCAACTTCATCATTAAGATATATCAATATCATTAATTCTGTGTTATAAGGTATCTGAAGGCTATACTGTTATTTCTTCAGTGTTCTTGCCACGAAAGCATAATTCAGACACTTCCTAAGAAAATATCAGACAAATTTGAACTAAGGCGTATTTAAAGAAAAATAACTGATTGATGCTCTGCAAAGGTATTATGGTCATAACAGACAAAGGAAAAGGAGGAAATTTTAAAGACTGTAGGAGACTAAGGAGAATGAAAAAGTATATGCAATATGGGAATAAATGGGCTACTGGAATAGAAATAAAATAATATTTAGTTAATAAAAGCTGGTTGCATTTGAATACTCTTTAGTTAAACCTATTTTGCTAGTGTTAATTTTCTGGTCTTGATAATCATAGAGTGGTTATGTAAAGTGTTGACATTTGGAGAACAATGTGAGAGATATATAGAAACTCTTTACTATTTCTGCAAGTAAGAGAGATACTATTTACTATCTCTCCTGTAAGTCTACAATGAGTTTCCAATTTTTTTTTAAATCAAAAAAGAAGATAGTGTTACTCTAATGGACAGATAATAGATGGCTCACCGTTATAGCCTTGTGTAGATGAAGACCTGACATGAAATGTTATGAAGAAAAAAAAAAGTTCAGATCAAAGGGACACTGAAGTGGACCAAAATGTCAAAAAATAATAACAAAAAGTGATTCTATATGCCTTTGTCTAGTATGCCCAATAATCATGACTTTCTTTTGAAAAAAAATGTAACGTTTTAAACAAATTTGACTTTTTGGTAATAGCCATCCTAATCAGGGTGAGATAATACCTCACTGTGGTTTTGATTTACAATCCAACTATTGGTAACGTTGAACATTTTTTCGTATGTATTTTAGACATTTGTATGTCTTTTGAAAAGAAATGTCTGTTCAGATTTTTTGCCGATTTTTAAATTGGATTATTTGATATTTGCTGTCAAGATGCTTGAATTCCTTATATATTCTGGACATTAGTCCTTTGTTAGGTGAATGGTTTGCATGTATTTTCTCTCATTCTGTGGGTGGTTTCCTGCTCTGTTTGCTTTCTTTGATATGCAGCAATTGAAGAGATATCTGCACTTCCAACTATGTTGCCACACTGCTCACAATTGCCAAGACATGGAATCAACCTGTTCAGCAACAGATGGACAGATAAAGAAAATATGTTATATATACAAAATAGAATATGATTCAGCTGTGATAGGATATTAATTAGCCATAAAAAAGTTTTCTATGTGATTAGTTTGGCTATGTTGAAAAGAGGAATTTCTGATGGGAAAATGTAGTATTTTTCTTCTGCCTATTTTAAGACTGAAGTTTCTGGATTATTGTCAGCAAAAATGGAGGGGGGATCTCAACATGGTCTCATGCTGAATTAGCAGACAGCCCTTCCACTGTGGTTCCCTCTAAAGGGCAGGATAGGTTGCAAGATCATTTGAGCTGGGGGTCAAGGATATGAAATTAACTACAAATCAGGAGGTATAGGATCCCAATGGTGTGATCATACATGGTAAGACAATTAAGTTCACACACTCATCCTAGAAAAAGTGCTACATACCTCATTGCTGAATATCACTATGTCATTTTGGAAGTATCCCCCTTGGGAAGCTATGTGCCAATCAATGCCAGGCCTCATCCACCCTTCAGTGCAATTTTGAGACTCTATTTCTGGAATAGAGTCTCTTGTACTTCTTGTCATACGAGATCTGACATTTAATTCTGAAAACTCATCCTAAAACTAGTGTTCAATACCTTATTGCTAAATATCATTACAGTCACGTTTGAAGCATCACTATGACTATAATGATATTCAACAACAATGTATGTACCACTTTTTCTAGGAAGAGTTGATGAACTTAATTGTATACTAGTGTGCACTGTGGAGGGTATGAAAGTTGTCCAAGTGAACCCAGTCAGTTTTCCCAAGCTAGGTGAGGTAGCCCAGCAGAAAGAAAGCCCAGCAGTATATAGAATTACTGAAGCTCTTAGGACATTCGCTAACATGGAATCCAGGTTTCCAGAGGCAGTAATAGTGATGGATAGCCACCTGTTAAAAATTCTTGCTCTGACATTGTCAGGAAAGTTGGCACTGGACTCCAGAAACATACTCCCCAGCTGCTGTCGGTGGCCTTCACTGTACAACAAACTGGGATCTGGACGTAACACACAGGCACTGCCAAAAGGCCAAATTGTTGGGAGCAGCCACTGATACACAGGCTCACCCAGCTATTTCAGGGGACCCAAGAAATGGTGATCAGGTCAGTTATCGATGTGGAAGACCCAGACACTACCGCAGGGAATGCTGAGCTGCCTCCAGAGGGATCAGAAGTAGGGCAGGGAAAGTTGGGAACCCCAGGAATCCCTGTCCCAAATGTGGACAACCAGGTCATTCTGTACAGAACTGTCCCTTGACCATGGAGGGATGACAGGGAGTTCTGCCCTGGCAGCTATAGTCACAGATAACTAAGTTTCAGTGGGGTCTCAGTTCAACACTGGCTCTTCCTTTTACCATCCAAATCACACAAGAAGAACACTCCAAATAAATTTGCATGTGGCTTGTAAACAAATATTTTTTTTGACTGACATGAGAGTTACCTGTTTGTTCATAAAAAGCTTTGGTGGGCCTCTGCCATCCTCCTTATGTGTGGTTGGGTGCTCTGATAGATGCCCCACCAAAAGGTATTACACTCCTTCTTTATTATGTAGTTGGGAAGGAATGTTAACAACTCAGCAATTTTTGATTATCTCTGAAGTTCCAATTTCTTTATCAGGAAGAGATATTTTAGTCAAGCTATGTCTTCAGTTACAACTATATACCTATACCATAACATGGATGGGAAACCTTTGAAATAGTTTTAATGGGGAACAAAACAAGCTACAAACCTATAGGATGCTGACCCTGTGGTCTTTGCAGATGGGAAACCCAGGAAGGCTGGGAGGGTTCCTCCAATTAAGGAGACCCTTAAATGAAGAATTGATTCTCTCTACAAGGGACAATATCCATTGTCCCCAGAGTGGTGGTAGGAATTGCCCCAATAATACAGCAATTGCTAGAGGCTGGGATGTTGGTGGAATGTTCATCTCTGTGTAATACTCCTATCTCCACAGTAAATAAACCCAATGGAAAATGGAGGCTTGTCTGGGATTAGGAATCATTAACGAGGCATTAATTGCTTTGGATTTACCCAGGGTTCCCAAGTCTTTATCATTTATGAATGAACTTGGGCAGCAGGTTGTGTTAAACCTGGACAAATGAATACCATTTGCAAAATAGAGACAGTGACCATTTCTGATGCCTACATGTAGGAAATAAATGGTCTGGCCCTGGCCACTGATGATTATCGGTAAAAATGGGCAAGGTAGCTCTAATAGCAATAGAGATCCTGGCAGGAGGGTCCCCTTGGCCTCATTTACTAACATCTATGTTACTCAGGCACTACTCACCAAACTGTTTAAAACAGTCAAAAATATACAAACTAGTCTATCCATCATAGCAGTGCAAAGGTCCTCAGATTTTTTAGCAAATGTTGTCCTTGATCACCACCATCTTTGGGCTTCATATTACTAGAAAAAGAAGGTCTCTGCGAGAGTAAGGGTATCACTTGTTGCATGGACATAAATTCTTTCAGGTAAATTGAGATAAGAACAGAGATAATCTTAGATTAAGCTACTTGGCTAACTAAAATAGTATCTCTGATTTCGGTAGCAATTTGGTGCCAGATAAAGGACTACCTTCCCTGTCTCCATAGTTCCTTTCTTTTGTGGGACCCTGAATTATAAAGTTCTTCTAATGTTTATACTGTGTCTTTTTAACTTACTGGGTAAGTTTGTGTCTTCTAGACTCCAAGAGTTCCATGTGAAGCTTATATTAGGCTGAGGGTTCCATCCTATTCCTGGAAAAAAACCCTTCAGATCTGTCCTCTGATATCCCTTGAGCCCCAGGTCCTCGCTGCAGGCACCTTCCATCTGTGGCCTCACCCCAGACACCATGGAGGCTGAGGAATGCTGCTTCCCTGTTCAGATTGAAGCAGCTATAGAAGAGAAATCTTCACCCTTAATCACCCAAAATTTTCAGGCTCCATCTCTCTACAGGGAATGCTATGTCTGGCAGAGGATGAACAGGTGGCAAGGAAGTGGCTAAGAGCAGACAGAAGGAATTAAATTCTAGTTGGGAACCAAACTGCAGATAGGAACTGTGCCCTAGTAGAAACATGCACAGTAAGAGGTTCCTAGTGACCTGAAGGTCATTACCATCTAGCTAGCACAGTATGGGTGGAGTTTTGGTGAAGGATTCTGGGGAAGACATGCCTGAAATAGGGAAACTGTTACATAAACAACTTGTTATGTTACATGCTATGTAATCTGTTATATAACTTCAACTTGTCAATCACCCTAAAGGGCAGAAATAATAACCAGTCCTGCCAGGAAAAAGGTGGGACAAACTATAGAGCATCTAAAGGGTGCACGTGGTCAGACTTCAGGGTCTTTCTCCATTCTTGGAGACTGACCTGTTCCTCTGTCTCGGGAACATATTTTCATGGTGTGTCATTTGGGAAGCTTCCTTCTTTGCTCTCACTTTGTACAGCCTCTTTCTTTTTTCTATAACAAACTGCAGGGGACGGCTCTGTGCCTGTAACAAACTGCGTGGGATGGCTCTGTGCCTGTTTTCACTCCATCGGCTCAACTTGGTACCAGGACTCATTCTTGACATCAGGAACCAGGATACCAGGGAAAATCCAGTCAGACCTAACAATAACTCTAATTTAATTGTACTGATATTGCTGTATTTATTCTCCCTTTTCTTCCCTCAGTCATGAATTTCTACATTAGCATGAAGCCCAGCACAAAGCAGGTGCTATTTGTGTACTTTAAAGCAATAGGTAAAAATAATATACTAGTTATTGCAGATGTTTCAAAATAGAGTTTCTATTTTCTGAATTTATTCTTTCAGAAAAAGTACTGATTTTTCCATTTAAAGGTATGTAGAGTATATTCTTTGTGATAATAAGGAAAATTTAAATAATCAAGTCTAAAAACAGCTAGAAATAACTATTAATATCACAAATGTTTGTGGAATAGACTTTTAGTGGATAATTGTGGGTAAACAAACCTCTATTTAAATGTATTATCTACCTATCTAGCTATACACATTAGGTATACTGAAATTTGCTATTGCTTTTACATGCATATCCTGAATATTCTTCCTGTCATTAAACATTTTTCTGTGATGTTACTTAATTATCCTTGTACAGCACTCCAGAAGAAGGAGTTTCCAGCTACCAACACATGTTTTTGATTATTTACATTACTATTAATATTTGGCTATAATATATAATTGTGCAATAAATATTCTTGAAGCTAAGGAACAAAAAATTATGATTATATATTTTAAATGATCCCACAAAGAATTTCTAATTTCAATGATGTATACAGTGTAAGATTTTACTATTTATTGTCAGGTTTTTCTGCTGAAATATACATTACCACCAACATGGATGAGAGTGTCCATTCCCCCGTAAAATGTATACTTTAACTTGGTTTGGGTTAAATTATTTCAATCCAAGCTAATATACAAATTAATTATATTAAGTGATATAAGAGTGGAAGACTATGAACTAATATGAACTTTTTAAAGAATTAAGAACAAACATGAAAGGATAGAAAGACTGTAACTGATCAATAAAGCTCATTTGCATCATATAAGCCAGTATTTTAACAGTCACTGCATATTCTTAGTGAGAGAAGTCTGTACTGTATTCATCTGTCTTCCTTGTAGTAAAAAATGAGTTTAATATCTATACACCTGCCATGACATTGAAAAACACATATCAAAGCTGCAAAAACAAACATAAAGAGATTGATACCTCAAGGAAATTTAAAACTGCTACTTCAAAATAATTCAGTAACTATACTACTTTCCAACTTGCTTAGCTATGGACACAAAAGCTTAGTTTAAGGGAGATGGTTATGGGAAGCAGAAACAGTTGCAACTTTCAATGTGTAATTATAAAATTCTTCACCTGGAGCACAAAGCTACCAATGCCCCTTTCAATGCAAAAAGAAACTGGTTGATACCAAAGAACCTCATGTTTTATAACACACACGCGCACACACACACTACATATATATATATGTATTATATACGTAAATACCATGAAAGTTACCTATGTATTGTAAAACATGCCAATATTTTATTAAAGTTATCCATATATGTAAATGAACTAAAAGATATATACACACATACACAAACACATTTGGAAACACTCAGGAACCACTTTTTCACCATAAATGTTTCTAAGGGGAAATGCTTATATACTTTCCAGAGAACCTTTCTTAACTTTCTAATCACGACCTCACTTAATCTCAATCAGACCATATTCTATATTGGTGTAAATCCTTGTCACTGTGCAGGAAGGATTTCTGAACAGTTTCCTTGCCTCTAAAATTCAGTTACTGAAGCTCATTTCGTTATAGTATTCAATCTTCTTTGAACATGTCTTACATTTTCGGATGCAGATTAAAATTCTGAAAAATGGATACAGAAATGTAGAAATGATGACACTTCTCCTTCACTATCACTGACAGGACCAATGATTTTGAAAACTACAGAAATTCCAAATCATCTTTTCTCTTTTATTAATGTATTAAAATTTTTCTTTAAAATAAGTTATTTTGGGAATGAATTCGAAGTACTTGTTACATATATGAAGTTCTTTTTTGCAGTGAAGACAATGTACAGGACATTTGATGAAGAAGTTTAAAATGTATTAGGGGATTTAAAATATAAATGGTTAACAATACAGTAGATTATATTTTAAAAGTACAGTAGGACAGACACATAGTGCTATTAGGTACATAATATCAAGCCTGAACTATACATAAAAGTATTATGAAGAAGATGGCATACTATGTGGATTTTTCCTACCATTTACTGAGGTACAATTGGAAAGTAAAACTGAATATGTTTAAGTTATACAATGTGATGATTTGATATACATCTATATTTTGAAATGATTACCATAATCTAATTTATTAGCACCTCCATCACCACAATTAGTTACCTTTTTGTATATGCGCATTTGTGGTGAGTACAGTTAAAATCTACTCTCTTGACAAGTTAACAATCCAGTAATATTAACTGTAATATAACCACCATGCTGCCATATTCTGGAGATCATTTTATCATCTTGTAACTGAAAGTAGTGCCCCTTGGCCAACATCTGCCTTAGTTTCCCAATCCCTCACCCCCTGGAAGCCATTTTTCTCTTTCCACTCTCTGCTTCTATGAGTTCCAATACATATATATATATATATATATATATATATATACATATATACACATATGTATGTGTGTGTGTATACGTATGTAAACATATGTATAGAAATGATGACAATTTTCCTTCTATATCACCGATAGGACCAATGTTTTTGAAAGCTACAGCAATTTCAAATCATCTTTTATTAATATATTAAATTTTTCTTTAAAACAGTTTATTTTTGGAATTAAATCTAAGTACTCATTACATATATGAAGCTCTTTTTACAGTGAAAACAATATACCGGACATTTTATGAAGAAGATTAAAAGGTATTAGGGTATATACACATACACAGACACACACACACACAAATAGAAAGATAAAATAAGCATCTTGAAGAGATATCTGCACCTTCATGTTCATTGCAGCATTATTTACACAATAAATATTATAGATATGCAAGCAACTAAAATATCCATTGATGAATGAATGGATGAAGAAAATATGAAATATTATTGAAATGGAATAAAAAGGACTATTATTTAGTTATAAAAAAGAAGAAAATCTTTCTGTTTGCAACAATATGGATGAATCTGGAGGGTGTGATGCTAAATGAAATAAGCCAGATACAGGAAGACAAATAGTTTATGACCTCATTTACATGTGGAATCTAAGAAAAAAAAATGTGGATTTTTAAAAAAGTCTCTTTCTTACAAGTATGTTTGCTACTATCGTCCTAGGTATTATTGTCTATGAACATTATAAATTTCATAGTACAATATTATAATAATGTTTTTCCTAAAAATTTATTGTGGCTTAAAGTTTACTTTTAAGTCCATGACCAACTTTAACCAATTGGTCAAGGTTGTGCTTCTTGCACTATGGCTAGCTTAATGCTCCAGAACTGTTTGTGAAAATGGCTGTTTTTCCTCCACTGGATTTCTTTAGTGACTTTGTTAAAATTTGTTTGGGCATATTTCAGCCGTTTGCCAGGTTCTCTGTACTGTTGCAGTGATTTATGTGTTTATATCTCTGCCAATATTAAACTGTCTTGATTAATACAGCTGCATAGTAAACCTTATTATACCAGCTAGGGAGATTTCTCTTTTATTATTCTTTATCGAAATTGTGTTAGGTATTCTAAGATCTACCTATTTCCACTAATATTTAGAAAAAGCTTATGTATGTGTATAAAAACCTGGATGAATTTTTTATAGGAATTCATTAAATCTAAAAATCAATTCATAGAGATCAACATGCTTGTTGTCAACCTTTGAGTCTCGCAGTTTGTGAACAGGGTATGTATTTTCATTTACTCAGGTCTTCTTTGAATTCTTTTATTAGCATTGTTAGTTGATCTTGATCCTTGCTGATTTTACCCTTTAGTATTTCTGTTTGTTGCTGTCAGTCTCACAATCCCTTACTTTAAGGAGAATAGTCTATTTCTTGTTTCACCTTTATCAATTTTTGTGCCATGTATTTTGAGGCTATATTTTTTGGCAAACACACATTATGGGTCTCATGTCTTCCTGGTGGATTGATTTTTTAACCCTTATGCAGTGATTACCTTCTTTTGCCTCTGGTCACTTTCTTTTCTCTTCATTGGATCATCACAAGTGCTCCAGGACATGTTGGCTACTCTAGCCGGAGACTCTGTGTCCTATTCTAATCTTTCATGTTTTTCAGGTAGTCAGCCATTCTGGGGTTAGGATGTAGGTTCTGGCTTCCTTTGAAGGCTGCGCATGTTATTAATGACAATTACATTTTCAGAGCCTTTGGAGTGTCATTTTCCTTGAATTGGCTGCTCTGGTCCTACCTGCAGTCCTACTTATCTGTGTGACACTGTATGAGGGAGTTCCCCACCCTGGGTCTCCTGCTTTCTTGCAGTGAGGACAGGATTCTCTGGGCTGCTGGACCAGGAGGGATCATCTGGCCATCATTGTTTTAGGTGAACACTTTGGTCCGGTTGATTATGCTCCTTGGCTGACTGGTATGTCCGGTTGAAGAGCACAGGTTCAGGCCAGGCAGACAGGGGGGCCTTATTCTCTGACTGTGTCTGGTCACTGGGACTTCCACTTAATTCTTCTGGTGTTCCCGTGCTTGTTTGGTGAGATCAGTTGGAATCTGGGAGATGAAGGAGACAACCCAGGCTACCTTGTCTTTTCTTTTTTATTATCAGTAATGCTGCACCTGTGCTGCCTTTTTCTCCTGGGTAGAAGAGCTATAAGATGTCCTGCCGTTATACTCTTCTTCTAATCTTGGTGTCTCTAATTAGTCTGCCTTTTCTTTCCGCCTTTCAGGGTTCTCCTTGGGTTGCCTCTTGCATTATTACCATTGTTTATGGCTGTGCTTATATTTTTTGAGGGGGGAGTGTTTGGGAACTGGGGCAAGAAATAGTCCATGCCATCTTATCTGGACTGAATATCTGCAACAGCCCTTACCAGTACCCTAATATTGTTATAAACAGTCACATGTTTTAAGAAAATTAAGAGGGGGGCGTGGAGCAAGATGGCGGCTGAGTAACAGCTTCCTTGCGGCTGGGCATGGTAAGACTGGGGAGAAAGGACTTCAGGCATCTCTGGCAGGCAGGATCTACACAGAAACTTACCTTTGGGGACACAGGGAGACAGCATGAGGCTTCTGGACACCCTGAGGAAGGCAAAAGCGGGGGAGATTGGGCAAGTTGTTGCATCTGTTCATTCGGTCTGATCCTGTCAGCGGCTGTGGGTGGGGAAACAGTGGGACTACAGGCTGGAAAGGCCTTGCCTGTGAGCTGTTTGGGTTTCTTTTGGACTTGGCATTCAGTTGAACTGCCTTGGGAGAACTTGGCAGGAGTCTGGGGGGTTTTGAGTGTTGTCTGGGGCCCCAGACTGGGCCACCGAGCCAGACGGAGCTGCCAGTGTTTGGTGGTGGGCTGTGTGGAGCCATTGTGGGAGAATTGCCCTGGCAAGCTCCACCCTCAGGGTCGCAGAACAGGCATAGGGCAGGAGCGAGTAATCTGGTGACTGAGCAGCCTAAAGGCAGGGACTGAGACACCTCACAGCCTTAGCCCTCAGGGGAATAGGATGAGACCAGTTTTGGCACACTGGGTAAGTGGATAGCCACTTAAGGAGTAATCCCAGCCACAGCACATTCCTGGGAAAGCTTCTGCTTAGCCCAAGTTAGCAATTTAAAGTGTCTTCTAAGCAGGCTGAGGAGGATTTAAGCTCTCTACCCTGCAGGGTTTGAGAAATCATTAGAAACACAGAGTCACTCCCTACAAAGATCCAGTAACAACATAGTGATTCTGCCAGGATCTAATCTGGGAGAGACACCTCCCCAACTCTGAGGACGGTCATAGGCAACAGTGAAAAATAATCATGAGGCGGAATCAACAGAAAAACTCGGGCAATATGAATAACCAGAGTAGATCAACTCCCCCAAGGAATGACAAGGTAGATGAAGCACAAGATTCCTTGAATAAGCAAATGGCTGAGATGTCAGAAGTTGAATTCAGAGTCTGGATAGCAACTAAGATCAGTGCAATGGAGGAAAAGATGGAATTAGAATTTCAAGCAGTAATGCAAAAGATGACCCAAAAGATGTTTCAAGAACTGAACGAGTTCAAAGAGAAAATGACCAAAGATATTGACAGATTGAGACAAGAAGTTGTAGCCCTCAAAGATCTGAGAAATGCAGTAGAATCCCTCAGTAACAGAATGGAGCAAGCAGAAGAAAGGATTTCTGAAACTGAAGACAAAGACTTTGAATGCTCCCAAATGCTCAAATAGATAGACAAATGGAAAGCAAAAATGGATCATTCTCTCAGACAGCTCTGGGATAACTCGAAGAGAACCAATATTCGCTTTATAGGGATACCTGAAAATCGATGAAGTGATGAAGTGGCGTCAGGAGGCACAGAGTCTCTTCTTTATGAGATTATGAAAGAGAACTTTCCAGACATGCCAAGAGATTCTAAAATTCAGATAGCAGACAGTTTCAGGACCCCAGCACGACCCAACCCAAATAAGACATCCTCCAGGCACATCATAATTAAGTTCATGAAAGTTAATATGAAAGAGGAAATTCTGAAAGCAGCCAGATGTAAGAAATCCATTAACTACAAGGGGAAGAATATTAGAATAACTGCAGATCTCTCTGATCAAACCTTTCAAGCTAGAAGAGAATGGTCATCAACTTTTAACCTCCTAACAAAAGAACTTTCAACACAGGATCCTGTATCCAGCAAAACTGAGTTTCATTTATGATGGAGAAATTAAATACTTCAACAACATCCAAATGCTGAAGAAATTTGCTATAACTAAGCCAGCTCTCCAGGATAGTCTCAGACCTGTCTTCCACAATGACCAGCGCAAACCTCCACCACAAAAGTAAACTCACCCAGAAATTATTTATCAAATTTCATCTTCCACTGTGATGAAAGGACTAAAAATGTCCACTGGACTTTCTAAAGATTTATCATTACTTTCAATTAATGTGAATGGTTTAAAATGTCCCCTAAGGAGGCATAGGTTGGCTGACTGCAAAAACTAAGGCTAGAAATCTGCTGCATACAAGAATCTCACCTTAGCTTAAAAGACAACCTTAGACTCAAGGTGAAGGGATGGCCATCTATATTCCAGGCAAATGGAAAACAGAAAAAAGCAGGTGTTGCAGTCTTATTTGCAGTTACAATAGGCTTTAAACCAACCAATGTAAAGAAGGATAAAGATGGACATTTCATATTTGTTAAGGGTACCACTCAATATGATGAGATTTCAATTATTAATATTTATGCACCCAACCAGAATGCACCTCAATTTATAAGAAAAACTCTAATATACATGACTAATCTGATTTCCTCCAGCTCCATAGTAGTTGGAGATTTTAATACTCCTTTAGCAGTGTTGGATAGATCCTCAAAAAAGAAGCTAAGTAAAGAAATTTTAGATTTAAACTTAACCATTCAACAACTGGATTTAACAGACATCT
>CAUYRH010097081.1:0-29071 GCA_963574655.1 Perodicticus potto
ATTACAAGAAACTTTACTCTCAGAAATATGAAAATCTGAGGGAAATTGACCAATACTTGGTTCAACATTGTTGTCATCATGTCAGCTGAGATTATTTAGAGAAAGGCTGAAAGTAGCAACATTGCTGATTATTATTTACTCCACACGTCTTACAACTTCCTGGAATGATGTGTTTCTGGAACACCTGCCTCATCAAATTAAAACAAGAATGAGAACAGATGGGATGAGTAGCCAGGATCAGAAGAAGGACTGGGAGGAAGCTCACTTGGGGATCCCTTGCTCTGTGTTCTATTTGCAAACTGGAAATGTCCTGGGTGCTCAGCTGTGCTGGAATCTCAGGCAAAGCAAAGATGTCACTATCTATCAGTCCCAGGTGATTAACAATATTGTAAATCTTCAGATGAAATTGCTGTTAGGTCTTTTAGAGCAAGTGGTTTGTTCAGACCTACAGTGTGTGTTAGTGTTGCAGAGTGTGGAGAATGCCCATGGTGGGCTGCAGCTGACGAGGCCTTTGTAGTTTAGTTAACCCTGTTCTTTTATCTGGGCAGAGGGTCATAAAGCTGATTTGGATTCCTTTAAAAATAATGGTCATAATTTAAGGTAATCTATCTACACATTATTATTCATTAAAAAGTCTTCTAAGCAGTTTAATTTACTTGCTACGAGCATCTATATTGGAATTCATAAAGCAGTTAGTGGCCAGATATGTGCCCTAAAGGCCTCTTAACCTCTCATTAATTGTCCCTGGAATTTTGAGACAAACTTTCACATTGATTCTTCAGCTCTTTTGACAATCAGCTCCCAGCTGAGTCTCCCTTTTAAGTGTTTTTGTTAGCATATTAATATTTCTTGGTTTTACTTTTCAAGTTCATATGAAAATAAGTCCCAAGGTATTTTAAGAGCTCATTCTCATTTGGAATGTCTAAAGTCCTGCTTTTTCTTTAAAAAAAATTGTAAAAATATTTAAAAACCTGTAGGCTGGGAGTGGTGTCTCACACTTATAATCCTAGCACTTCAGGAGGCTGAGGTGGCAGGATTGCTTGAGACTGCAACTTTAAGACCAGTTTGGGAAACATAGTTGGACCACCATCTCTGCAAAAAATAAAAATAAAATTAAAAAAAAATTCACCACACATGGTGGTGCATGTTTATAGAGCTGGTTACTTGAGAGGCTGACGCGAGCCCAGGAACTGAAGTTTACAGTGACTGTGGTAATGCCACTGCACTCCAGCCTGGCAGAGTAAGACCTTAGCCCTTAAAACAAAATAAAGAACAGAGATTTAAAAGCCTAAACACTTGTAGACGTTATTTCACTTCTTCTTTGGCATATTTTAGATGAAGAAAAAGGTTGTGCATTAAGAAAAATCATTCTTTGTGATAGATGCCTGTGTACTGATCGTGTGCAGCAAGGGCCCGTCTTCAGAGGAGCAATGTTCAGGCTGGATGGGAAGAGGAAAATGCAAACAGCAGCCAGATGAGCTCCCTGTGGTTCTATGGATTTAACCTCTGTGGACAACTACCCACTGTGCATCTTGACATTTGAAAAGGATTAGGAAATCTGAGGGGGCTAAATAAATATTCATGATCACATACGAGCAGGTGACTAAAAGTCAAACAACCCGTCCTTGGTGAAGGTCTGTTAGAAGCAAAATGTTCTCCCTAGAAGGAGAGGAGATCAATATTAGCAATTATTATTGGTCTTAGGGAGACTCATCTTATTCTAACTTACGTCCAATGAAGTTAGAATTGGGTTTGAAAGAGTCTTAAGCTTCTTTAAGAATCTATTCTAGTCACCTGCCGGATGCTACAACTCCTTACGACATCTTTAATGCCTTTTTATTTGAAGAAAATATTCTAGGAAATTTTCTATTGATGGAGACTTTGGGAGGATCTGATGTTATGTGACCAACTTAAGACCAGTCCACCCAAAATAATTTTGACCACCTAGTTCTTGCCTGTTTTCCTGGTTGCCGAGATGATAACAGTATTAAAAAGCAGAAAGCAACATTGACCTTGAGTTTTCACCCATCCCTTTTCCCTACTCCTTGCTGACTTTGAAGTTCATCCCATTAACGAAGTAGAGCTGAGTGGCCAATTGGTCATGGGTTTACTGTGGAAATTTCTGCATTTTGAGAAGCCCCTCAGTCCCAGGCCACCTGGAATGGTTGGCTACCTTTAGTGAAGTATATTTCTACCTCTTTTTTTGGGGCTTGGTAGTACAAAATATTTGGCTAATAGAATGAGGTTAGAAATCGCAGTGGATCAGTTGTGAGCATAGGCCTTAATCTCACTCTGCTTATTTGTACTGTCTCTGCTTCTGCTGTCACCATGAGAACAATGTGTTCTGATTATCCCACTGGTCCAAGGAGGATGCAGGTGTGTGGAACAGGGTCAAACTCAGCAGAGCAGCCCAGCTGAGCCCAGTTTATATCAGCTGACTGCTAGCAAAACTATTGTTACATGAATGATAATAAATGATCATTGTTTTAAACCTCTGGTTTTTAGCCTGCCTGACTACACAGCAATAATTAACCCTTATAAGTAAATTTTGTTAGTATCAGACACTGGCCTAAAGGTTTTATATAGATCATCTCCTGCTATCAGACCATTAAGTATTAATTATTATTACTCTTTTACATTTGGAGAAATCGATACATAGAAAGATGGTGTAAAATATACAAGATAAACAATGAAGCTGATTTCCAGCTTGTTTTCAAAGTGATCCAATAACTTAAAGTTTAAGAAGTTATCAAGTAGTATATGCTCATTGTGAAAGTTTTAAGCAAATCAGAAATATAAATTGGAAAAAATAAAATCTCTTTCTAGAGTTTTAGAAAGCTTTATAAAAAGCTTGTCATAAAAGTCCCCTCAACCACAGGTGTCTGCTGCTTAAGCAACAAGTCAGGAGGGAATTTCTTCAGGGAAAACATTTGACTAACTAGAGAGTGAAATGATCGCATGTACAATGGACACATTTTAAGGTGGGCTTGGTCAGTGTTTCAGTCTAGAATGTTAATAAAGGGTCTCATCTGACTCTCGGGATTCTGTTAGGTGGAGGTTTCCTTGGCTGAAAGGAAAGAGTGGAGGAAGAAAGAAAGGAAAAAAAAAGAGGAGATGAGAAAGAGAGGGGAAGTATGGGATTAACATGTATTACAGGCCTATTATAGGTCGGGAATTCTTTCTTTGATGCAGAGTTAGTGAGCATGCTTCCTGGGCCAGATGGGATGCTGAAGACTGGGGAGACAGAATGAAAGGAGAAGTCCGTGCCCTTAGGTAGCTGATGGGATCTTGGGGGAGACATCTGTGGAAGCCAAACATGACTATGAGAGCACAAAGAAAGGGTGCAAATCGTTCCCCTATAGATTCCCTGTAGGATCGATACCGAAGGGTGAGTGGTTCATATGCTGAGTTGGGGTGGGAATCACTGAGCTGTGTAACTGCTGTGTCTTGAAACACCAAGTATAAATTGTAAGCGCACACTTTGGTGAATTTCCATGAATTGACCATGCTTGTGTGACTGTAGTCCAGATCAAGAAATAGAGCATTGCCAGCACCCTAGAAGCATCCCCCTCTCTTCCCCAGAGTTAATCTCCATTCTGACATTTGTCACTGTTTTTGAACTTCATATAAATGGAATCATAAGGCATGGGCTCTTTCGTGTATGACTTCTGTGGTCAGACATTAAATCTATAACATCTCAAGATTATATTTCTGAGCTTTATCTACATTGCTGCAGCATACATCAGCAGTTCATTCATTTTCTTTTCTCTTTTCCTTCCTTTCTTCCTTCCTTCCTCCCTTCCTCCCTTCCCTCCTTCCTTCTCTCCCTTCCTCCTTGCCTTCCTCCCTCCCTCCCTCCTTCCTTCCTTCCTTCCTTTCTTTCCTTCTTTTTTTTTTTTTTGAGACAGAGTCTCACTCTGTTGCCCAGGCTAGGGTGCTGTCAAGTCAGCCTGACTCAGAGCAAACTCAAACTCCTAGGTTCAAGTGATGCTCTGCCTCAGGCTCCTGGGTAGTTGGGACTACAGGTGAATATGTTAATGCCTGGCTAATTTTTGTATTTTTATTAGAGACAGACTCTCACACTTGCTCAGGCTGGTCTTAAACTCCTGAGCTCAAGCAATCCTCCTGCCTCAGCCTCCCAGAGTGCTAGGATTACAAGTGTGAGCCACCACATCCACCACCACGCCAGTTCATTCATTTTCATTGCTACCAGTATTCCATGACATAATTATATTGCAATTTATTTTCAAACTCTGATGTCAAAGAAAATTTAAATTGTTTCTAGTTTTTGGCTATACTGAATAGTGGTGCTATTCTAACAGCATACATGTGGCATGTGGTATGTTCCGTGTGTATAAAAAGGATGTTTATTTTTGTTGATTTATATCCCTAGAGAAATTGCTGGGTTGTGGGGTATATTTATATTCAGCTTCACTAATACTGCCAAACCTTGTTCCAGTTCACCTCAGTGACACCAGGAAGTCAGCCACCCCTTACTCCCTAGTCATTGCATTGGGTGTGTCTTGCATCGCAGCCAGCCTGATGTGCACATACAAGATCTGTCCATATGAGCACTTTTTAGCCACCATTTGGATCAAGACTTACACCCCAGCAGTGCGGTCTGCCTGATAAAAACGAGCTTAGGGAAGAGGACCATTTAGGTATGAAATTCTGGAGTCCTGGGCCATAGTCCAGTGGAGGAAGGGCCTGGGCTCTGAGTGGGCCTATTTCTTGGGCTTCAAAGACTCCTCACTCCACGGGATAAAGCAGGACTGGGGCCAGAATGGGCCCTCTTGCCTGAGTTTGAGGATACTGTTGTACCCATTAACAGGGGAGCCTCAGTTGTTCCTCTTCTTCACCAAGATTCTTCATCTTCATTTTAATTATTCTGCTGTGTACGTAGTAGTATTTCATTGTGCACTGTACTGGAGATAAATAAAGTGGAGCAATTTTCCTTTTATTTATTTTTATTTTTATGTTTTGCAATTCTTGGGAAGCATCTATTCAACTGCTCTCCACCATTTCCTTATTACATTGCTAGTCACTGTTATTATTTCCATTCTACAGTAGTGTATCTGAAGCACAGAGAAGATAAATTGTCCAAGGCACCATAAATGGAGAGTAGAAATAGACCTGGGATTTGAATCCAGAATGTCTGACTTATATCCCATTCTGATAGTGTACCAGATGGTCAGACAGGAGACCCAAATTATATTTTTACATCTGCTATGACTCATTGATATATGGTTGAAGCTCTTCCCTGCTAAAGAAAAGAGTTGTATATACCCTGAGTGCCCAAGTAGAGACTGCCCCAGATAAAATAGATTGAGAGGAGGGGCTACCTTCTGGAGACCACAGGCACAGGACAGATAATATCACCCAAAAGCATAAAAATAACCACTGCCTTGATTTGTGATTATAACAACAGATTTTTATTGCATATCTAATATGTGCAGGGTACCATATTAAATTCTACACATTGTCTTTAATCTTCATAGCAACCTTATGAAGACTCCAATTGATAAATGAGAAAATTGAGGAAGCCCAGGTTAAGGGGTGGAGCCAGGATCCAAAATCTGGTCTCCCTCTGGCTCCAGACTCAGTTTTTCCTATTCTACTACACTTTCCTCATTGGGAAGGAAGGTGATGTGGGTCAATAATTCCATTTGGGATTCATGAACCAGAGCTGAATATGGAAATGGGGCTGCTTGGGTCAAGAGATGTGAGGCATGGGACCACTAGTAAACCTAAAGACAGTATCCCAAAATAGAGCCAGGGAAAAAACTCTTCTCATGAAACATCAATTAGAAGTGGAGCTGAGCACGGAGAGAAAAGTAGGATGTGAGTCAATGGGGCAGATACCAAGGTCACCAGAAACAGTTTAGGAGGGCAGTTGGCAGAGGATCTGGGAAAGATTTTTCTGACACTTGATGTAGATAAGGGAGATGTTTGAGGGGGCTACAGATTATCCTGTAACTGAGAAGGTGCTCTTTGCAGTGTGGAGCCTGTTTTGCCCCTTCCCTGCACATCTTTTGCTCTCTGCCACCTCTGTCTACTGACTGGCAGTGTGCGGCTCTGCTTCCTGCTCTCTCCGTCTGCTCAGCTGCAGCTCTCTGTGATTTGGTCCCTGTGTTAGGTCCCTATGGCTGCTTTAGCAACCTACCACACACATGGTAGTTTAAAACAGCACACTTGATTGTCCTGCAGTCCTGGAGGTTATCTGTCCAAAATGGATTTCAATAGGCTGCAACCAAAGTGTTGGCAGGACCACACTCTTCTGCCCCACTCACTGCCAGCACAGGCTCTGGGATGAATCCCTTTCCTTACCTTGTCACCTCCCAGAGCAGCATTCCTTGGTCACAGCCCCTCAATTCCTCTTCATGACTAGAATCTTCAAATCTCTCTCTACCTCTTCTTATCACCCTCTTTGCTATGTTCAAGTCTCCCTGTTATGAGGACATCGTGATTGCATTTAAGGATAATCCAGAATACTCCCCCATCTCAAGATCCTGAATTTAATTACATCATCAAATATGCATTTTCTATATGCGGTTATATTTGCAGGATCCAGGATTAGATCGTGGATATCTTTGGGGACCATGATCAGCCTGCCATCCCCCATCATTCTGATTCAATATTCAATGTGTACATTTCATGTTTTCTCTGTGAAGTTTTGTACTTGGAAATAAACTGGTTAATTGCCTAGTTACACTGAATATCCATCAAGATTTCTGTTCAGAAATGTCTCTTTTTGTGATTCCCCTGACCCATTTACTTCTTTGGTATTTGTTAAAGTATTCTGGCAAAAACAAAGAATGCTTAGCATTTATGTTTTGCCTCAGATATAAATTCTTTTGATGATTTATGAGGTTTCCTACTATGAAATCACCTTTCCCAGAAGTTTCTTTTGCTAGGAACATGATATACTTTCTGATTTTCTATTAACAAAAATGCCTTCCTGTGCCACTTCTGTCATGCACATCTAGCGAACGCTTATCAACAGTGAAAGGACGCTCACTTCTGTGCGAGGGCTGGCTGGCCCCGGGGCACCTGCTGTGCTCTTGGTGAACATGAGATGGCAGGCATGTGTTGCCCCTCACCCCATGTGGCCAGGTGCAAGGCTCAGCTGCTCCTCAGACCCTCCATCCTCACAGCCTTCTTTAGATGGCTGGGTTTCCCTCTCAGCTTCCTTTTCAACTCCTCCCTCACTATGTGAGGCTTTGACTGAGTCCCCCGGATCACATTTTTATTCAGTAGCCATTTGTTGTCGGTTCATTCCACATGTGTCTGTCAAGTGCCTACTATGGACCCGGCATTTTGCTGCATGTTGGGGATTGAAGGATAAGTCAGACACAGATCCTGGCCTCCAGGCATCAAATTGTTTAGTCAAGATATGACAGTCCTGCATATTAGAACAGAAACCAAATTCATACTGACCTGAGCATTAATTTGTGTAATGGGGTAGTATAGGGATAGTCCTGTGTATCTATGAGGGTCTAATCAGAGGTGGGATCAATCAATCAAAGGCACATGTAGACACATATACACAGGCACAAGCACACACACACGCACACGAAGGGGTTATAACAAAAATTTGACCTATGCAATTGTGAACGCCAGTCAGCCTGTCTCTACAGAGCTATTGTCTTTGTTGCTGATGTTGGAGCTTGAGGACATCATAGCTAGCTGTCTGGTAGGAAATTTGGGTGTTAAGTAGAGAGAAGAAGGACAATTTGGTACCATGAACACGAGTTGGAACCTATAGAATGGACTGGAACCCAATTCTGTTTCTTACCACACCTAGACCACGATGACTTCTTCCTGCACAAGAGAAGCTAAACATATTCTTGGCCCAGGAGTTGATAAAATTGTAAGAGGATCTGAGGGAAGGCAGAGTAGATGTAAACCGGGCTGCTGTCTCACAACAACAAAAACAAGCCAATGGATAACCGACAGCATGGGTATGTGCCACAAAGGACCTGGTACCCTTGCTGGACCCTTTTGAGAATAGAAACAATATGGCTGCCTTCATGTCCACTTTATGAATCCCCTGCCAAATTTATTTTGTGTTCCACTCTAATCAGACCTGCACAGTGAAGGGGATTCTGGAAGCAGGAGTGTAATTTAGCAAGTGAATGCATCACAAAGCTGCCCTGTACTAGTATTAAAAAAAAAAAAAAGCAAATCAGGTCAAAAATAAAAGTTCACTAATGAAGATAGAAAACTCAGGGAAAGGCATTGCTGTGGGAAATGATTGTGTCAAATGGGAAAGCAGCTGGATGCAGAAAGGAATGTTGAGGCTGGAGTCTGGAATCTGGAGGCCAGTTGCTCTGCTTTTATTGGCTCTTTATTACCCAGCCAGGTGGTCTTGGACAAGTTGCTTAACCTTTCTGAAGCTAAATGACCTAATTTGACAAGGGAAAACATTGGAATAGATTCATTTATTCATACAGAAAGTAATTAGTTAATGTTTAACCACATGCCATGCCTTGTGATGTACAAGAAGCCTTTAAGGAACTTATGATTTAATGAGGGAGACAGGAAAGTAAAGCTATAATGTGTACTGGATGCTGTACAGGGAGGAAAAGAGTGCCTTTCTGGAGCACAGCAGGGAGGGACATCTGCGGGGAGTCTTTTCAAGAGCAAGGAGAACTTCATTGGCAAATAGTTGGGGAGCTGATTTAGTGGTAAGGACAGGCAGATGCACAGCCGTGAAGCTGTTCAAGTCACATTTGAGATAGACTCTCAAGAGTTCAGAATGGCCAAATGCAGGGCGCTTGTGCCAACCAGCGAAAGGTAAAGTATTAGTCCTCTGGGCAGAATTTGTTCTGGAGACCAGAATATAAGTAAAAATACATATATTTAATATATATTAAATGCATATTGGTTTTCTAATGCTACTATAATCGATTACAACAAAGTAGTGGATTGAATAATAGATATTTATCATCTTCCAGTGTCAGTAGATCAGAAGCTTATCACAGGTGTCAGTGGGATAAAACTGGAGCATCCCTGACACTGTGTTCATTCATGAAGAGTCTGAGGGAAAATCTGCTTCTTTGTCTTTTCCATCTCCTAGAAGCCACCGTGTTTCTCGGCTCACGATCCCTCCTGTATGTTCAAATTCAGCACTATTGCCTCTCTCTGACCCTTCTTCCATTGTGCAACCTCTTTCAGACCACAGCTGTGAAAGAGTCTACGATTTTAACGATTTATAAGATTAGATTGGGCCTGCATCAATAATCTGAGAGGTATTTTCCCCATCCCAAAGTCATAAACTTAGTTACATGTGCAAGTCCCTTTTGCCATCTAAAATAATGTATTCAATAAAAGTAAAAAGAACCTATTCACAGATTCTGGGAATTAGAGGTGGTCATTTTTTGGTGGGGGGGCATTATTCTGTCTACCACAATATGTAACGCAATGGAAATACTGGTTACAGAGTTACTAAAAATGATTTTTTTAACCTAAATTGTCTAGTATTTTTGATTCCCGATTGAAATAGAATCCAACATTAAGCTTCATCACATTAAACCTCCCGCAGAAATTGTTTGCATGAGACTCATCATCTCACTACTTTAGTCATTTACTCTCTTTCAAAAGATTTTCTGCACTGCAGGATAGAGATTCTAAGTAGTGCTGGCAGAAGCATCAAAAATTTTTATCAAAAAGACACATGCATTCAAAAATTTCTCACAGCACAGTTGAGAATCACAAAGATGTGGACTCAATCCACTTATAAACACATACGTAAGTGGTCCTTCCTAATTTCTCCTAGAAACTTTCCCTGTAAGATAAAGGTTCATACTTTATTTTTCTGTGTGTAAACTAGTTTATGCTTTCTGTGTTTTGCTAGGCTTAAGAAAAGTGCAAACCTTACTACTTTTTCTTAAAAAATGCTATAAAGCACATATTTTTATAATTCTCTATAAGTATGTTTGTAGAAAAAGTTATAAAATAAAAATCAATAAAGTTAAAATACCTATAATCCCACTATTGCTAGTATTTTGATGCATTTATTTACACATTATGTATGTGTATATATAATATGTGTGTGCCAACATATATGTGAAGAATGATAACTCCATGAAAGATGTTTGTGATGTAATGCAAAGGGTGAAAAGGAGCATGAAAAACCTTTTACATGCCCTGGTCTCTGTAAAATTCTTCACATGTATCTAATAACTTATGATGATTCATTATTTGGATGTGAACCGATCATCTTTCGGAAAAAATGGAGCTGCTCTTAAATTGAGAAAATTCTCTCTATTATGAAATGAGGGAGAATTGTCTACTTATTCTTTCTCATGCTTGTAGAAATCTTATCTCTTTTTCTGGCACTTCGAAACATCCAGAGCCTGACCATGTAACAGGAAACCTATTGCCTGCAGGGGTTTCAGTACTGGATACTAATATCAATATTTTAATAGTCAATATTCAGAATATTAACATCAACATTTTGAAAGTAAAGTTAGAAAATGTAGCAAGTCATAAACCTCCTGCATATAGTTAGAGCCTTGAAAGTTAAGGCACCGTCCCTGTTCCCCCCCCAGTGCCTGGTACAATAACAGACACATTTCTCTTGGGAACGACATCTTAAGAGTCGTGATTAGATACTTCCTTAGTCCTGAACTCTCTAATTCTCGGAGCTAGTGTACGGATAGATACTTGACAGAGGATTTAAAAAAAATACTGATTTCTGGTCCCTGGTTCAGTACATCTAGAGTGGGGCTGGAAATCTGTATTTTACAAAGTTTTCCAAATGATTCTGAAGAATAACCAGGTTTACGAACAACCACCACGAGAGCTCTAGTGTAATCCAATTATTTTCTGGCAGCCTGAAGGGAACAGGTGAAGATGGATCTTGATTTATTGTACAAAACAGATTCCCCAGAGAGCCTCTCCCTGGAAGACATTTAAAAAATCTATTTCCAGATAGTTATTTCCTTGGAGTGTTTTCATTGTCATTCTGAAACCATGGCAAAGATTTGATGAACTTTACAGGTCACTTCCAAACATTCAATTTTATCAAAATGTGCTGAGTCCTATAAATGTTACAATGATCTTTAGAAAAAAATTCCTCCAAGAAAGAGTGCATTTACTTCACACCCATTAAGCTAAGCAATCATGACATGTTCACACCCCTAAGCACATTTAGTTCTTGATAGAAAATGAGGCATTTAGCTTATTGTGGGCACTTGAAGATGCTGGAGATTTTATTATGACTTTCATTTCTCAAGAAATCTATATTAAACATAAAAGTAATATTTATTTCCTTCATTTTGTAGGTAATTTTCTTTGTAAAGAATATATAGCAATTTCCCCAGTTTTGCATAAGAAATAATTTGTTTTGAACAGATGCCTCACTCTAGTATGATCTTACCTTCCTCTCTTTTGAGCCCTTCATATTAATTTTGTTAAAAAAACATTTTAATCACACAGTTAATGTATTTTACAACATATAAAGTACTTTGTCCCCAATTTTCAGCCATCGTAACACCCAATCGAGAAGAATTATTATTTTAGCAGAAAGGGGTTTGTTTGTTTATATGTCACCCACTCCTTCCTACTGTGGGGACCTGTTTTCATCCAGAGCAAGTTGTTTGCCTTGCTGAGTCTGTCAAGTAGCATCTCTGTTCCTTTCTCCTCAGGGGTGAGCGTGTGAGTCCAGGTGACAGTTATGAGAATCTATCACTCCCAGAGCATGTGCCCTGAAAAAAGATCAATTAGATGTTGGGTGAAAGAATTATCTTTTTTTTCCCCTCTGTCTCTCTCTCCTGAACTTATTAAACTGGGAAGACTGTGACTAGGGCTTAGTGGCTAGTAGTTTTTATAAGTAAGGATGTCAGTACTTGGAGAGAGGAAGAGAGGAGGGGTGGAGAGGCCTGATAGTGTAGATTTAACTGAGTTGACTACTGAACTTCCAGCAATATGAAGTTTCTGAATTTGTTCTTCGAGCTATCTTAAATCGAATTTGCAAACACATTGAATTAAACTACAAGCAGAAAAGTCCTGACTAATACAATTATTTTCTCCATTTTCCAGATAGGTAAAGGAAATCCATAAAGGTTAAATAAATTGATCTGGTTAGTAAGGAAACCAGACTTGAACTCATGCCCAAACACTAAGCCTTTATTCTTTGTATCATGCACTCATTCTCAGAATCCACGGAAGGGGCCTGTCACTCAGAGGAAAAGTATAATGGGAGAAATCGACCAAATGTGCTGTCTGAGAACATCATACCAGATAACGAGTTAGCCAAACTGTTTCTGTCTAGATTTACAGGAGTCTTTGTATAAATAACAAAGGTCTAATGTGTTACACATAATTTATAAATAGGTTACCTAATCACCTACCCTCAAAATAGTAGGCTAGTTTGAATGATTGGAACGTATGTATGTGATATTTTTCCATCAAAGTGAAGTTCTCTTTACTATCAGGTGACAGATTAAAGGTCATCCTTCAGGGCTCCATTGCACCTGGAAGCATTCTTTTATTTTCATCTTGTACTCCTAAAAAATCATCTTCTGTGACATATTTCATTCCATGTCATTTCTCTAAAATGTATTTATATGTCTGTGAGTAGCTGTATAACATTTTATTGTGTGACTTTTTAAAAATTCATTTAGTCACTCTTCTGTCATTGGGAATTTGAGGGGTTTTTTCCCCCTTTAGTTTTGTGGATATAAATGATATTGTAATAAATGTTCTATTCATTTCTCTGGGCATGCAAGGTCAAGAATTTTTAAAGGATGCTAGGGTATTTAACAGTAGAATTCCTTGGGCTTTGGGAATAGAACTAGATTATTTAACTTGACATAAAGATGTCCAACTACTTTCCAAAGTGATTAAATCAATTTATGTTCTCACCAGCAGTGTATGAATATCCATTGATTCAAATCTTTACCAACCTTTGGCAATGTCAGACCTAAGCAAGTTTGTATTAGTGGTTGTAAAAGGATACTGTATCTTGTTGTGTCTTAATTCCATTTCTGTGATTCCTAATGAAGTTGAATATCCTTTCATGTGTGTATTTAGCATTTATGATTCCAATTCCATAACATACCTGTCTTTGACTTTTGCCCATTCGTCATTTGTCTTTTCCTTATTAACTTACAGGTATTTTTAAAACACATTCTGGATTCTGTTCTTTCATTGATTTTGTGTGTTACAAATATCTTCATCAGTGTGTTGCAAGTACCTTCTTCACGTTTATGACACATATCCTCACTTTCTTGCTGATGTATTCAAGAGTAGATATTTTAAATGTTAATATAATCAAATGCATTAATCTTTTCCTCTTGATCCATACCTTTTTGTCTTTTAAATAATCCTGACTGAATATACTCTTTCGTATTTTCTTCTAAATGTTTCAAAGTTTTATTTCTTGAATTTCAATCTTTAATTCATCTGAAATTAGCTTTTGGATATGGTATAGATAATGAAAGAAATCTTTTTTTTTTTTTAAATCTCTAACCAATTATGCAGCACCATTTTTTTGCGGCATCCTGTTCCCCAGCCACCTCCCTTTCACTGTGCCTTTCGTATGTGTGGTCTCCTTTTGACTTCTGTTCTGCTCCATAAACTTAACCGTGTCTACACCAGAGTGTATTAACTATCCTGTCTTTATAATACATCTGAGTAACTGGTTGAACAAATACTATTACCTTTGTATAATTTGGGAATATTTTGGCTGTTCTTGGGCCTTTGAATTTCCATGTAAGTTCTTCTAGGAATAAATTCTCAATTTAATCAAAATACACTCTTGATATTTTGCTTTTTGAAAGAGGCCGATGCTGCCTCAAATTTCACAGCCTAAGACCCTTTCTAGGAGTCAAACACCCTGCCTGCCAGATTTCTGTGTGCTGTCTCAAAGTGTAATTAGGGCTGTATTTGAGGCCCATGATATTTGCTTCTTCTCTTTCTCCAAATTATCCTTGGTCGAATACAGGCAGGGGTAGATCAAATACATGTGTTGCCACTTGGCTACTTGCCCTTTTTTGAATGATCTTTTAAATATGACACAATTTACTTACCTACTCTCCAGTGATCATCACCCAGGTTGCATGCAGTTGCTGAGTGCTATAAACACATTGCCATCCTTGGGTATATGTGCTTATGGAACTGTGTGAGGATTGATTCGTACCCAGGAATGAAATGGCTGAGGAGATAAGATACCAAGAAATCAGGGCACATAGATAATTAAGCTGTACCAATTTACACTTCCAAATGCCTTTAAATATATTTATCTCTGTTCCTGTATCAGTATGTGTGGATATGATGTCTAGGAAATTACAGTTTTGGCTTCACATGTAGTCCCCTTTTCCACACCTAATTCCTAAATGTTTTTGAATAAGCATATCTTTCTTTTATATTCATAGTCATAACACTAGTACACATTTCTTCGAAGTCCTTGTGCACATTCTCTCTCTATCTGATACACACGTACAGATACTCACATAACCTCAAGGGAAAGAATGTCTCAGCCCTGGTTCTCTTATACCATGGAAAGGGGGCTTCTTTGTTCACCTGCCTTCTAGCTCCCTGCCTTCTGTCCTCTCCCTATGCACAAAGCACCTCATCCTCACATCTGGTGGGATTTTGCCCAATTTACAAACTTCTTATACTGAATCATACCAGAACAAAAATGTATGATTGATTTTGATGAATATGAATACATGTCTAGGGTGGGAAGAAGGGATGAACATTTTTTTGTTCAGTTGGTGAAAACTACTAAATATGACACTAACATAAGAGGTTTATGCAAACAGAAGAATGATGCCATAATTGTTCGACTCTCTGAGCCTGCCGTTTGACTCAGGCCCTCAGAATGATGCCCGTCCTGGCCTCTCTTGAGCTGGCAGAGCCAGGATGATTCCATCGCTGGAGCGCCTCACAGCCCGCTGCAGGCTCCAGGACTCGACTCCATTCTGCCACCTTGTGGTCTTCTCTGTTGCTGCAGTTGAATTCACCTAACTTGGGTCACTTTTCTGTTCTCCTTGTAATTAATAACAAAGAGGATTTGGCATCAACTCTAAGCTTAGAGGTAGAAAAATTGAGTGGTGTATGCTGGGAGATGGAGGCAGAATCAACTCTTCCAAGTTTTAAGACAGACTGAATGGTCCGTGATTTCACTTCCAAGAGTCACAGCCAACAGCATCCTTTCTGATTCAACCAGTTTCAACTTGCGTGGCTTCTCAGTGTTGCTGGGAAGGGTTCATGTGTTTCCATCAGTGTGGAATTTACGTTTCTTGATTTTTGTGTATCTCAAAATTTTTGTAATGATCCATGTATAAATCACAAAGGTTTTTCCTTGAGTCACTATTGCTTCATTGTTAATGATTTATTATTGCCCGTTTTCTGCACGAATACTAAGAAACCACTATTTTTAGTAATGGTATCAAAAATATATCTAGACCTTGTCTTTTTTTTTTTTTTTTGATGGGCTACACTATCCTGGAAACTCTTTGAAGACAGAGACTGTGTTTTACTATTTTCATCTTGGCACCCACAGTTTCTACTATAGACAGAGACTGGGTTTTACTGTTTTCATCTTTGCCCCTAAATGTTGCTGAATGATTGAATGAATGGATTGATTTCTCCTACCAGTCTGAGCTATCAGGTTTTTGTCTCTGTGAACATAATGTACATCTAGTCACAGACAAGAGGTTAACTGAATGAATGAGTTTATAAATGAAAATGTGTGTGTATTGGAATTAAAACAACTCACAAAATACGAAGGTGAAAAGAGCTACCTTTCTCACATATAATCATTATTAGTGATACCCCAATATTAATTGGGCATTTATCTGTTTAGAACTCTTTCAATATTTCTATGTATTTACATATTATATAAATGTACATAAATACTATGTGTATATGCACATATAGCTTTCAATTAGCATAAAAGTGATCCTTTTGGGTAATAGATATCACATTTGTTTATTTTTCCTTCATTTCTTTTGTGTGTATGATCATTCCATGCTCATATTGGACAGAAATCTGGAGCCGTTTATTTGTAAATGCATAGCATTCTAGCATAGGAATGTTTCATGCTGTTAAAACCATTTCCCTTTTTGTAGACATTTTTGTTCTTAAAAACAGTTCTTCCTGGTTAAATTCTTGACCGTGAATATTTGTGCACAAATATCTTTCTATGTAGGTCAGAGTCTAAAAGAAATGTTGTTCGTCAGTGTATGTATGTTTACAATTTTTGATAAATATCCCTAAATTTATTGTGAGTTGAAACCAAGGCTTTATCTCCTGAATTAAGGTTAATGAAAAACATTGATATCAGCGTGTTTTTTCTTCTTGAGATGGCATTTGACATGATCCTAAATGAAGGGGCTGACGGAATTTCCTGCTTTCCAGTCAACTGTTTATGCATCTTGTAATAGTTGTATGTGCTGGCCTGAAAAATCAGCATGGAGGATCACAGCTCTGCTGATTTTTGTTTTTCTGTTTTCTCCTAAGAAGCATCTAATCAGGAGGAGGGCCCTGGAGCACTGCATGTGAGTTGTGATTGTGGTCCCACCATGGACTCTACTGGTTCACAAAGGAGATATCAATAATCGCAGTGTTAATACTTTGTATGTGCTTAGCTTCATAACATTACGTGAAAAACACTTTTTCTAGTAACTAGAAATGAATATATATTTATTGCAGAAAATTTAAAGTATTAAAAGCATGGAAACATGCTATAGTTTCCTGACCTAGTACCAAGTAGGGAATCTGTGTTCTCAGGGCCACCTGTGGTCCTCTGGATCCCCAAGTATGGCCCTTCAACTAAATTCAGATTTTACAGAAGAAAGCCACATGTGGCCCTGAGGCTACAGGTTTCCTACCACTCCTGCTTCAAACTCACTTAACTTAATTAAATACATATGATTCAAGGTGGAGAAAGCCTACCTGTTTGTTTATATTTTCTCTTTCACTACTTAGAATAGCTATACTTCATTGAGTACATACTGTATATTAAATGTTTTGCAAAGCATATGTTTCCCTGCTTGAAAACTTGCTTATGTTTTTCACTGTAGTTTCTTGTGACCTCTATTCTAAAAGTCACTGGTTTATATTCACTTCAAATTGAGTTAAATATAAATTTTAAAAAGAATTAAGAAGCATTAGTCATTTTTTTCTAGTTATCCAAGAGTTAAAGCCCAAGTGTTCATTCTCTTTTCATTGATGGAACCTGAGCTGTGGGCGTGGGGTGGGCGAGGTCCGTGACAACTGAGTGTAGAGCGCCATCTATTGGTCATGGAACTCTAGGCATTTAATACAGGAACACCGCAAACTATCATCGCTATTTGCTTTCTCCAAGAAAATACCAGAGACTGCAATCTTGTACAAAATGTCAGGGAACTTAGGATTAGCTCTGATTTTTAGAAAGTTAATTTATTGAGATGACATTTACACAATATACAATTTTTGAAACAGACAATTCAGTGTAACCACTACCTACCTTTACCTTGTTCCAAAACATTTCCATCCCTTCAAAATGAAACCCATTGCCCATTAAGCAATTTCCCTGGCTATCCCCCACAGCCCTGGACACTTCCGATCTGCATTCTGTCTCATAGATTTATCTATTCTGGATACTGTATTTCATATAAATGGAATAATAGAGTAGGGGATATTTTGTGTTCGGCTTCTTTCATTTAGTATAATGTTTTGTAGATTCATCCACATCACAGCGTGTATCAATGCTTCCTTTTATGGCAGGAATATATATATAGATGAGATAGGACAATTAAGTCAGAGAACTCAGTCTAGAAAAAGCACTGCCTACCTCACTGCTGACTGTCACTAGGTCACCTTCAAAGAACTCCCTCTAGGAAGCTCTTGCACTGATGCCAGCAACCAGTCCACCCATCAAAGCAATTTTGGAGCTCTTTTTCTGGGTGGCCACCGGAACTGTCATTGTGAGAGGTATGACAATCCTAGAAAAAGTGCTTTGAAGGGTAGACGAGGCACTGGCGTCACTACAGAGCTTCCCAAGGTGAGCACTTTGAAGGTGATCCAGGGAGATATGGAGCACTTTTCTAGGAAAAGTTGATGAACTTAACTGTCAGATCTTTTTTATATATTTATAAAAACTGATTTGTCCATTCATCTGTTGAACATTTGAGCTCTTTTTACCTTTTGGCAATCGTGAATCATATAGCTATGAACATGAATGTACATGTGCTTGAGTACCTACCTGTTTTCAATTCTTGAGCAAATATCGAGGAAAGGAATTATATCAGCCCTGATTTTAAAATGAAGACATGGTTGAGAAATACCTGACAGGACATCCAAAGACGTTGTTTGTTGCAAAGTCAAAAAAAAGTTATTTAAACAGCAAAGGAAAAACCAGGAATGGATCTGAGAATAAACATTTTCATATGCTTGTATTCAGAGGTCTTGTCTACGCAGTGATTAATGAAAATTAAAGTGTCTATATGATTTGGGAAAGTTGCTTAGCCTCAGTAAGCTTCAGCTAACTTATCTTTATGTAAGGGCAATGTGATTTACCTTATTTGTTTTGAGGATTAAATTAGCAAACACAATGTTTTGCACAGTGCCAACAACTGTCAAGTGCTTACAGAATATCAATCTCCTTGTCCTTTCTTCATGTCAGGAAAACTGATTCAATTTACCTAGGATTTCAGAAGACCTGTGTGCACTTTCACAGCAAAACCAGTTCTGAGTAAGGAGAGGGGAATTGAACTGACTGTTGACCTATGAGGTTGTTTGGTGTGGTGGCAAGATTGATGGTTTTCCCTTCTGTGGCTCTCTGCATTGATTTTTATGGAATTTAATTTTTCTCCCTTAGAAAGAAAACTAACTATATTTTCAGTCTGAGAAGGAGTTTTTATCACTCTGAAGATGATTTCAGAAGCACTTGTGAGATGTTTGACAGAAACTAATAAAAAAAAACAAATATTTTTTGTTGTTTTTGTAGCAAACATCCAGATGCCTCTTTTTAAAAATGTAATGTTCATGCAAAGGAAATACAAAATTATATCCAAGGTGCTTTAAACTTCTAGGTACTTCTGTGTATTTCTGCCGAGTTACAAGATCTGTGTGCTCTAAAGAAATTATATTGCTATAACTTTGCAAATATGATCTGAATCCCAGTTTGAGAAAATGTTAATTGTAAACGATTGAGATAAGAGTTTATCTGTGACTGGCTTGACTTGGTGAGTACATTACTGACAAAATAAAATTAACTTCAGTGTTTCATAAAAATCAGTGCTTGTGTGCGTGCGTGTATGTGTGTGTGTGTGTGAGAATGATTTTCTATGTGTAAATGTATGTCTTAAGAATTTCTGCCTTTATAAGAGGTAAATGAGAAAAACTTAGCCAACCTTGGAGATGAAGAAAGAAGGTATATACAAAATGCTGTACAGAATATAGAATAATTTCTTGCAATTTAATGTATTTTTCTATACGAGCAGGATAAGATAATAGTGACCGCTCCCAGGCGCCTAATTTGACATGTGGTTGAACACACAGATTCAGTGTTGAACACTAGCCCCTAGCAGATTTAGTGAATGCCAGACACAATAATATATTCTTTATCGTCTTTAGCCAGGACATCATCAAGTGCATGGTACCCCGATTTACACATGAGAAGACTGGCTTAGCTTAACCAACATACCCAAAGCTACAATTCTTTGGTGAAAGAGCTAGGGTTTTACCTAAGTCATTTGGACACTTAGCCAATATGTTGTTTTTCTGTTTTTGTTTTTTCTTTCTGTCCTATGGAGAAGGGAATCACTCCTTAGTTTCCCTGCTGGTCTCTAAAAAGGAGCCTCCCTGCGGTTGTCATCTCCACACTTCCTTCATGAAAAAACTGTTCAGGGAGCCCTTACAGGTGGAGAGAGCTCTGAATTCCCTCCATTTTCCTTTATGCACTTCAACTATCCACCATTTCATGCTTGGGATACCCACAAACATTTTAAGTATAATCTTCTATTGTCCTTGAAACAAATTCCTCTCCCCGGGTCCAGTTGTGCCGTGTCTTTATTTCTTCCTCTGTGCGGCTCTGTGATTACCTGTGCGTTGCTACCCATGTGGACAGTCATGCATAAAATGCCAGGCTCCTAGCCACTAATTCCTCTGGGTCAGACACTTGGACAAGTTGTGAAGTGCTCACTGCACTCCTGTTATGTTATTAGTCTCATCAACTTAAAATGTATTCTTTTCCATTCTCAAGAAGTATGATAAGCATTTATATATGGGAGTTAAGCAATTCTGTTTAATCCCTGTCATTTTTTTTTTTTTTTGCAAGTAAGAGCATCTCCCTCTGTCTCCCTCTCTCTCTCTGTTTTTAGAAAAATACCTGGACAGAAGTTCATTTGCATTATGAAGATAAGATCTTGGGAAATACAGTCTGCCTCTTCCCAGAGATGTTTTGGGAGCTCATATAAAATATTCTTCCTGACCAGTATGTACTGGGAATACAAAGTTGAACAAGAGGGAGGAGGTTCTAGCCTTAGGGAATTTATTATATTTTACATTTTGGTGGAGGGTGAGAAAGTGGAAATAAACACATGGAAACGTAAGTGGAGCTACATGTAAGAGACCGTGACAGGTGTTGTCCAGGTAAGACAATACCTGTGACGAAAGAAAGATGAACTTGGGTCAGAGTCAGGTCATTTCAGCTGTTGTGGAAACCTCTATGAGGAAATGAAGCTTGAGCAGAGACCTTGGGGTCAGCTTAGGAGTCACGTGAAAACTCAGCCATTTCCATCAAAATTCAGCTTCATGAACTCTTAGCTCTTGCAAATGAAGGTCACTGTGTGAAAAATACTTCATTAGCCGCAGAAGTTGGCAGGGTAAGCCCAGTGCAGATCCAGCCAACAAGGCAATGTCATTAAAATGAGGCTATTTGTCAAGGAGGAGGCTACTGCTAGAATTAAGTCTTGTAAAGTACTGTTTCAAGTGCCAGAACCTCAGCCCTGGGAATGACACTGCTCTGTGAAGCTTTTGAAGGCGCAAACTGAGGCATAAACTAAAAATTAAGGACTGTGTAAGTGGTATGGTTGATCCCCAATTATTATGGGAGTATTTGCCGACTAACTATTATGTGTGTATTCATTTGCTTTAATGAACAAATTGGGTCAGCCAACCATCTAACTATTGACTAAATCCATACTTTTTCTTCCAAAGTAGCCATGTATTTGGCTGAAGTTAACTGAGTTATTGTTTCTATTTGTGGATTGGATATAATTTCCTGTAGACCATTCTCATGGAACCTTTTGTTCCAAGTTTGCATGGATCCATGCAAATACACATTCCTTAACAAGAAGGGTCCTTGGTGAGAAATTTATACAAGTGTCTATATAATTTATTCAATTTATTCAATTTATCTGTTATATTCTCAAACAGATGACTGATATTAGTGTTTACATCAGCGCAAAGCTGCTGGGTGCTTTCATCTAACTAAGGCATATGGGAACTGAAGGAATTATGGGCATTGTGTTCTTAAAGGAGAGAAATTATATTTATGGTGGGTGGTGACCAGGGCTCCAGATGCTTTGGCAACACCCTACAGGTAGAATGATTCTGGTAAGTAGCCACATAAATGGCTGTCTTCATGGAAGATGTCCTTTTTCTCTACCTCCTTTTCTCTTTACATTCTGAAATCTTGTCATTAAAACATAAATTGTATATACATTATATATACTTATAATACAAATTTAAAACCTTTCCACATATATATCTGATAAAGCATGAACATTCTTGCAAAAAACGTAATCACATTAATCCCCTACTTACAACATGTAGATGGTCTCTTTTGCCTTTGAGGAGAAGGCCAAGCTGATCAGAATGGTGTACCAAGTCCAGCATGATCTGGTTCCTGCCTGTGATGTGGGCCTCATCTATTGCTTCCACCCTATTCATTAAAACAAGTAACATTACTGAGTACCAGATACTGTGCAAATAGCTATGCATGCGTCTTCTCATCTGTCTTCAGGAGCTTCCCACATCACTACACTCTGTATGTTTGACCATGCTTCCCTCTACCTGGAGTTCCCTTCCTACTTTACCTGGGAACTGCTCCTCCATGCTGCAACTCTCACCTGAACAATTGCCTCCTCTGGAAAGCCCTTCTGAGTACCTCAGAAGAGCTATTCCCACTCTCTTCTCTGAGTAGAGATCAGTTAGCACCATTCACTCCACACAGTATTAATCCACTGTCATGTGTCTTCCTTCATGAGGATGTAAATGGCTTGGGAGAAAAAGGTGGACTTGAATCATTCCAGGTCAGGCCTAGGACAGTGAATGGCACCTTAGATGACTGCTAAGTAGAATGCAAGGGAATCAAAGTGAAGGCAACATTTGTATATTTATCAATTCATAACTTCTATAGTTATTTTGGGCATCACCAAAAATGTATATTCACATCCCAATTCCCGGAAACTATGAATATTATCTTACGTGGCCAAAATAAGTATCACCTTCTATGGATCTTGAGAGGAGGTGCTGGTTTTCGGATTATCTGGGAAGACTGTAGTGGGGGGTAATTGCATGTGTTCTGATAAACGGAGAGAAACAGAGAAAAGAAAGAAGCAATGTGACAGTGGATGCAGGGACTGGAGTGATGCTGCCACAACTTGGGAGCAGCTGGGGCCACCGGAAGCTGAAGCTGGAAGAGGCAAGGGATCGATTCTCCCCTAGAGCTGTGGAGGGGAGTGTGGAGTGTGGACTTGCCAGGACAAGTTTGGGGCTTCTGGCCTTCCTAACTGTGAGAGAATCTGTCTGTTGTTTTAAGTCTATGAATTTGTGGTCATTTCTCACAGCCGTTCTGGGAAACTAATATGACATCTTATAGTATAATTTCTAAAAATATGTTTCTGTGAAATTGATCCACTAGTCTATAAAGAACACTGAAAACTCATATAAGTTTTGTTTTTTTTTTAAACAGTGTTTTCAGGTTCTTCAGGGGGCAATGATGTACTGTGAATGCCTGAGACTGCAGCATTTCTCAGCATCTTTTTTCACAAAATCCCTTTTCCATCCTCAAAGAATTTCTGGTAAGATATTTCTGTAGAGAGTTTCAGGGTCTGTAAGACTTAAATCCTTTTTCCCTGGATCACAGCAAGGGCATTTGGAGGAGGCAAGGGCATTATTCTTGCAGTATGTACTCATGAAATAGCCAGGAGCAGAACAAAATGCTTTTGCATATGGTTAGCGTGTGTTTGGCACAGCTTCTCTTGGGTTTAGCTCTGCAAAATCTTGTTCGGGCTTGGTTTTTCTGGTTTCCATGGAGCCAGTTTGCTTCTCAAGGCAAGTTGGGACTGGGACTGAAGAAAACAATTGAGGAATTAAGTGACTATCTTTTGTCTTTTGCTGGATGGAAGGGAAGAGCCAGCTGAAGGTAAGATTTGGAACATGTTCATTTTTTGTGCAATTCCTCCTCATCTTACTATTATTTTTTTCTGCTTCAGTCTCTTGGAATCTCTTTCTTTCCCAATGTAAATGAGAGTCCAATATTTCATGATGTGGCTTGGCTTTGTTGTGTATGAAAGTAATAATAGTTGCATTCATTTTGGCAAACCTGTCATCATTTATGATTTGGCTGACAAATATGTCCTGGAGGGGAGGGAGTGGTGCAGGTTTAAAATGTGAGAGAAAAGGGAATAGGTTTGCAGGTCCTAGGTTAGTGGAGCAGAGTAAGTTTTTCAAACTTTAAATGATACATAGGGAAAACATTGCCCAACTTCCTGGAACTCTTCCCATCTGAAGAGAAAATTATTCACAGTGACTAGATAACTTGAGCAGATTAAGTCTGAAGATAGTGAGAAGAAACAGCTAGAAAATGCTAAGTGGAAGGATTTCTCACTGGCTTGTACTTTACAGAGGGTTAGATTTCTTTTTTAAAACTCAAATAAATATTGTTTCAAACTCCTTTCAAAGACTGTAAATCAGGCCCTTAAATCAGGGCCTCTCAAGTTGTTCTTGGTTATTTCTGTGTACCCCAAATGTGTGCCTGTCATATGCTCACAAGTCACCCACAATCACCTTTTTTGCATTTTTTGTTCATTCTTGTGTGGCTTCTACTTGTTCATCTATCTGAGTGGAACACAGTTTCTTGTTTTTTTTTTTTTGGTTTCAATGGAATTAAGGAACTTAATATTTGGTCTCTTTAATGATTGTTCAATCCAATTCCTGAGACTGGATTAAATAAATGAAACATCTGAAGACCGGAGACATAAGTGGCTTGGCGTTGGTCACCTGGCAAGTCACTGCTAGCCAGACCTACGGTTTTGCTGAGCCATTTTTGTCTAGTGCCTGCTTGCAGACAGGCCAAGACCCAGGGCACTGCACTTTGCCTGGGTGGGAGTGGCATTGGAACAGGGGCGGTGTAGTCTGCACCTCCTACTGTCTCTCCTCCATATACACAGAAAGGTCTGAGATGTTACCCTGCTTGCAAGCTACCAAGTTAGCCTGCTGCAATAGGTGTATGTGTTTGTATCTGTATGTGTGTGTATATATGTGTATGTGTTTGATTATATATGTGTGTGCATGTGTGTAATATGTAGATGTTATGTACATATAGATTTACATCAGAACTTGGTTTGTATACCCCAGTTTCTCACAAGACATCATGATAAGGGCCTAACACTACCAGCATGTGCAATGGGGTTGACACTACAGGGGAAGAAAAAACCCTGAAATTATGAAACTTGAAGCTCAGACCAGACTTGATGGGACATCTGGCCATCTTCTCCTCTTTTTTTTTTTTTTTTTTTTTGTAGAGACAGAGTCTCACCACATTGCCCTTGGTAGCGTGCCATGGCATCACACAGCTCACAGCAACCTCCAATCACCTGTGCTTAGGCGATTCTCTTGCCTCAGCCTCCGGAGTAGCTGGGACTACAGATGCCCGCCACAATGCCTGGCTATTTTTCTATTTTGCAGGTCGATTTAGGCTGGGTTTGAACCCACCATCTTCAGTATATGGGGCCGGCGCCCTACTCGATGAGTCACAGGTGCCGCCCCATCTTCCCCTTTTGAAATAAAGGAAAGAAAGACTTCACTCTGGAAGGTAAAGAAATTCTCCCTGTGGAGAGGAGGGGAAGGTTTTCACTTTATCATCCTGGAATGAAAACAAATGTCTCCAGGGACAAGAAGCTCTAAAGGTCTCTACCTGGTCTGAATGCGTGTCCATTCCCCTTTAATTCATAGGCCAAAATTCCTAAGGTGATGGTTTTAGGGTTTTAGAGGTGAGGCCTTTAGGAGATGTTTAGGTCAGGGTGGAACCATCAAGAGCAGGATTAATGATATTATTTAAAGGCTTGAGGGCCCTTGCTTGCCCTTCCCCCATGTGAGGACACAGTGAGAAGGCAACATTTACCAAACAGAAAGTGGGTTTTTGCCAGACATCATATGCTAGTGCCTTGATCCTGGACTTCCCAGCTCCTGAACTGTGAGGAAGAAATTTATGCTGTGAGGAGCTGCTCTGTCTGTGGTACTTTGTTGTAGCAGCCCCAAATGGATGAAGGCACTTGGTGTTCAACTGGATTTTAGTCCAGGCTCTTTGTTCAGAAAGCCCCAACCATGATGAAAGCAGGAAATGTTTAGGGAGCACCGTCTCACAAAACCAATATTTCTCTGTTTTTTCCTCTTGAAAATAAAGACATGTCCAAGTACGCCAACAGATACAAATAGATGCTGTGGTAAAGAAAGCGAAGGAGGGGAAAAGAGATTGAAGAAGGAATGAACGTGTTGTATGTATGTGCAGCGGCTGGACCCTAGTTCAATCAGCCCTGAAGGATTGTAGTAATTTATTGCTACACACATATCAATGTAAATTCTCCCTGTCCATGGTGAAAACTGAAATAACTTTTTCTTTCTTTCCCTCCCTTCCTCCCTCCCTCCCTCCTTCCCTCCCTTCCTTCCTTCCTTTCTTTTTCTTTCTAAGTCTTACTTTGCTGTCCTCGGTAGAGTGATATGGCATCATAGCTCACAGCAACCTCAAACTCTTGGGCTTAAATGATTCTCTAGTCTCAGCCTCCCAAATAGCTGAGACTACAGGCACCTGCTACAACGCCCAGCTATTTTTAGAGATGAGGTCTCACTCTGGCTTAGGCTGGTCTCAAATCCGTGAGCTCAGGCAATCTGCCCAAGTGCTAGGATTACAGGAGTGAGCCACCGCACCCAGCCTTCTTTCTTCCTTTTCTCTCTTTTCTTTCTTTCTTCATCTTTTCTTTTGTTCTCTTTCATTATCCCTTTATGCAACACATATTTATTAAATATTGACTATGTGGCATGCATGAAATAGTGATTAACAAAATAGACACAGTCTTGTAGCCTAGAGTCTAGAGAGTTATAGAGACCATTTGTAAACAAGGAGTTATGAAAAAGTCATTAATACAATTTGGAGAAGCACATGGTAGGTACTCTTAAGAATGTATAACAAGAGAAATACACTTCATCTGGAAGTGTTATTAGAGTTGTTAGAATTAGTAAATAAAAATAAAGGATACCAGTTAATCTTGAATTTCAGGTAGGCAATGAAGAGTTTAGTGTATATGCCTCATGTAATATTTGGGACATACTTATACTAAAAGATTATTCATTGTTTATTTTAAATTCAGATCTAACTAGGTTACTATATTTTACCTGATGACCCTGTGTGGGGGGGCAGAAAAGGTGATTACTCCTAGGAAGTGCTATCTAAACTAAGACTTAAAGAGTAAGTTGATGTTACTCAGATTCAGTGTTGTAAGGATGGAAAAAGAAGGTCAGGATAGACAAGGCAGGCTGAAGGAATATATGTGTACAGAAGTGGAAGGAATCTGGTATTTTAAGTCATCGTGGCTAGAGTGCAAGAAATAAAGAGGAAAATGGCATTCAGAAGTCAGAAAAACCAAGGCCTGGTGCACCAGGTTGAGGAGGTTTGATGTTAAAGAGACTGGGAATGGGTACGAGAGCCTAAACTCTGGTCCTGGAACTACAGTGAATTGCCTGCTGCCCTTAGGCATATCAACATTTACTTCTCTGGGTCTCAGTTTTCTCATTGACCAAATAGATGTCAAAATATTGGCAAATGAGATAAGGGAACGCTGATCCTGAGGGGTTCATTGGGGGGAAAAACCTCAAGGTCATCTAATATGAAAGCCTCAAGCTACAGAGGAAACTGGGGCTTAGGCAAGGCATTGGCCTAAGATGGAGGAAAGTGCAAAGGACAGCACAGTCAGTCTTCGGTGCAAAGCCCAGCTCTGTCACTTGCTGGGTATGTGGCCTTAGGTAAGCAAGTCAACTTCTTTCTGAGCCTGTACATTTGTTATAAGCAGGACAAGATTAGGAACATCTTCCTTCCTGAGTTGTTAGGATACATGAATGAATAGAATGAATAGATCTTCACACTGAGCCTTGTGTACAGTAGATGCTCATCCAATGATTTCCTCTTGCAGATTAGCTTCCAGTCATAATTTTAAAGATTTCTAGAAACCTTTGTTGGGAGACCAGAAGCAAATTGTTGCCTTAGGCAAATTGTTAATTGGTTTTTGCCTGTGGCTGTCCCTTGTCCCTGCTTTTGGAAACAGTTGATCTGGAATATATGGATTCAAACAACAGCTGCTCTGAGACTCTTGGGCTGTGAGGTGGCAAAACCTTACAAGTTGCAGTGGGAGAAAAAGATTAAGACTGTAAGCCTCACAATATCCCCTACTCCCTAGGTAACATTTTAACAAAGTCTCCTAGAGTTAATTTGATTCACATACATTCTGTTAATTAATTAGGTAAACATTGATGAATAACCTTTCATGCAATTATTAATGTTCATATGAATTAGTTTATAATCTAGGTAGAGAAAATCAGAAAGGCAAACAATATCAGTATACACATCTTCATTGACTATTGGGAGAGTAGAATTTATTGGTGGGAATTTCATACCTTGGACGTGAGAAGATGGCTCTGGTGGGGCATTGGAGCATTCCTCAAAATGCCTAATGAGGCTGTCTCTAACCTCAAACCATCACATTGGTTAATCCCATTTCCTTTTTCCTGGCCAAGGGGTAGAACTAGTTGGGGATATAGAGCTGGTTTACAATCTAATTTCTCAGTTCCTTCAAACACACTGAGAACAAACGGTAGGTATTTGCTGTGGCAGGTTAGTATTTGATAAATGTTGGTTGAATTGAATTGTTTACTGCCAGATAGATGGCCAAATATTTCATAGAATCTTTTCTACATTAGAAAGGCATAAGGAGTACATGCTCATTGAGCTGTTATTTTCCAGCAAAGATGGTTGTGCATGAATCTACCCTTAGCTGAGTTTAGTCTTGCTTTTGTAAAGCAACTGGCCATGTTGGGAGAGAAGTTGGTGGCTGAGAACAGACAGGCTAATCCTTTTACACAGGTGATTGCTATGACTCTAATTCCTGAGCAACATCTGCAAAATAGAGCCCAAAATGAACAGATGAAAAGCATTTGCAGTTTAGGGTCCTGTGAAATGTTTACTTTAAATTGATTATGGCTTAATACTTGTAGAGAGTTTATTTTTTGTATTTCTATTCTGGAAGAAAGAAACAAATTAAAAAAAAATCCTCATATTAAAGGATTAAGTTTAAGGAGGCCAAACTCCCACACCATCTACATCTATGGTTTGGGCAAAGGAAACTTGTTTCTGAGGGTGTCCCTGAGGCATCAACTTCACATGCATTAAAGAAAAATTCAGTTGTGTTCAGAAAAGCAGCTTTTCCTCACAGGACAGGAAGTAGCATGTTTTAGAATTATTGCCAGCTATTGGGGTTGAAATGGAAGTACCAGCGATTCTGATTTAGTAGATTCGGCTAACTTCTACCCATGACATGGTCACAGATTTCACAGTAAGGAAAGCCTGTCTTCTTCTTCTTTTTTTTTATTGTCTTTATTATTAAATCATAGCTGTATACATGTGCAATCAAGGGGTACAATGTGCTGGTTTCATATGCAATCTTAACTATTTTCATCAAACTGATTAACATAGCCTTCCTGGCATTTTCTCAGTTATTATATGAAGACATTTGTATTCTGCATTTAGTAAGGTTCGCCTGTACCCTTCTAAGATGCACTGTAGGTGTGGCCCCACCAA
>CAUYRH010097083.1:0-14752 GCA_963574655.1 Perodicticus potto
AACAATGACAGCTGCAACCAAAAAATGGCCAGGCGTTGTGGCGGGCGCCTGTAGTCCCAGCTACTTGGGAGGCTGAGGCAAGAGACTCGCTTGAGCCCAGGAATTGGAGGTTGCTGTGAGCTGTGATGCCACAGCACTCTATCCAGGGTGACAGTTTGAGGCTCTGTCTCAAAAAAAAAAAAAAATGCATTATTTTTTAAAAGCATTTATCCTAAGCTCTTAATATCACATAATCTTTTCTTCACTAGTTAAATGCCAGTTTTTCCATGAGAATTGAAGAATCTTTAAAGAATAAAGCCTATAAAATGTCATCATGGGCCTAAGATGAGGGAAACATTTTCTAGTATTAGCAAACCAAGTGATTATCTTAATATAAAGTAATGGTTTGATTACTCATATGCTGATTATATATGTCTGTATTGGGAAATGCAAAATATTTTTAACATAATAAGGATCCTAATCTCCATAAAAATGAGCAGATCCTCCAAAGCATAAAGCAGTGTTTTTCAACCTTTTTAATGTCACAGCACACTTGAACCTATAGTTAAACTTCTGTGGCACACTTAAATTATGTTGATCACAGGGAAAAAAAAATGAGTAAAGAAATACTTACTGCGCTTTGAACTTTTTTCAAAAATAATCTAAAGAATGATTAAAGTTTTCGCAGCACACCTGAAATCTTCTCATGGGACACGAGTGTGCCCCGGCTGAAAATCAAATCACTGGCATAAAGGAATTTTAAAGAATAAAGCACAGAGCTCCTTGGTTAAGGAGATCTCTTCAATAAGCTACAACTGTTTATGGTTCACTGGTTCGCTACCATTGCTGCAAATTAGCATCACCGGGAAGATTTTAATATTGACACTTCACCCCAGACTAACAAATCAGACTCTCACTGGGGGTGTGACCCAACCTTTGGTATTTTGTAAACGCTCTCCAACTTATTACAGTCAGGCAGGGCTGAGAACTGCACTAGTCCACAAATCTATCTAAATGCTGTCAAGATTCCTTCCATTCTTTGCCTTTTCTCACCTTTCTACCCTAAACCTGTCAACATACCTACTATATGCCAGGCACAACAATAAGGAGTAATAAACAAAACAGACCTTTTTGGAGTTTATAGGGTCACCTTAAAACTAAAGCCTCAAAGAGGCACCAGAATGCCACTAAGTTATATTTACTATCAAGATAAAATTCCTAGGGCGGCGCCTATGGCTGAGTAGGGCACTGGCCGCATATACCGAGGGTGGCAGGTTCAAACCCCACCCCAGCCAAACTGCAACAAAAAAATAGCCAGGCCTTGTGCGGGGCGCTTGTAGTCCCAGTTACTCAGGAGGCTGAGGCAAAAGAATCACCTAAGCCCAAGAGCTGGAGGTTGCTGTGAGCTGTGACACCACAGCACTCTATTGAGGGGCTACAAAATTGAGATTGTGACTCTACAAAAAAGAAAAAACAAAGTTAAAATTCCTACAAATTCCCATTTACACTATAGAAGGGTAGAACGGAAGGGATAGTGGAAGGGATGATTTTATTTCTATTTAATGCATTCACTTTGCTTAATTTTGTATGATTATATATGCTTTCTTATAATTTTTAAGTGTTTTCTAAAATAGGATTTTTTAAATTAAGTCCTAGACAAATATAGCAAAACATATTAGTAGATTCTTGATTATGTATTTCACTGGGAAGGAGGGTCAAGATTTGAGGCTGGAGTGGAGCCAAAAGCAAGATTAAAGACACTAGGTTTACCTCTTCCAGTAGTAGCCTCCATCATCTTTCCTAATCCCTCTGCTACTGTCTCCATGTCTATCAAGATCATATCAAAGAGTTGATACACTTGTATGGATACCTTGGAATACTACTTAACCATAGAAAAGAACTAAATCATGACTTGCAATAACATGGGTGGAACTGAAGACCATTTTTTTTTTGATAGAGAGTCTCGTTCTGTTGCCCCAGGTAGAGTCAATGGTGTCATCACAGCTCACTGCAACCTCAAAACTCTAGGGCACAAGCAATCCTCCTGCCTCAGCCTCCCAAGCAGCTGCAAGTATTAACACCATGACGCTTCGGTAATTTTTCTTTTAGTAGGGACGGCAGTGTCTGTCTCACTCAGGCTGGCCTCAAACTCCTAAGCTCAAGCAATCTCCCCAACTCAGCCTTCCAGAGTGCTAGGTTTACAGGTATGAATTACCATGCCCAGCCAAGAAGCCATTATCTTACGTGTTCTCCCTTAGAAGTGGGAGCTAAATAATGAGCACACATGGACATTGAGAGTGGAATAATTAGACACTGGAGACTCAGAAGGTCAGGAGGGTGAGAGGAATGTGTGGGATGAGAAATCACCTAATGGGTACCACATACACTAATTGAGTGAGGATTAAACAAAAAACCCAGACTTCATCACTATGCAAAAATCCCAGACTTCCTCACTATGCAAATCTGCACATCTACCCCATAAATCTATAAAAATAATAAAAAAGATTATGTCAAAAAGGGTAAAGGTTAAAGGTCAAAATCCTTATGGATACACTTAGCACACTTTCTCCTTTCCAACTAGTTCTCACATCTAAAATAATGGCCATTTAGGGTAAAGAAAACAGTAGAGGCAATGCTAATATTAAGAGAAACATAAAGTAGCAAGAAAAGCAATGAAAACTCAACATAATTTTTCCTGAAATTAGGAAAAAAAATTAAGATCATAATCAATGCTAAAGAAAAGTGTGACAAAACAAGCACTCTCACAATTGCTTGTTTAAACTGATGAAATTATGCTGGGCTCAATCTAAAGTATAATCCAGAGTATACCTGTGCAACAACCAACCTTAAGACATCTGTATCACTATCTGTATTAGATCAGATTTCTTAAGGCTCTCTCATTGCAGGCTTTCTTGTTCAGGTATCTTCTCCACTAACAAAAAATGCCTCAAAGATCACACTAAATTTTTGTGGATTCCTATCTTCTGTTTACCTCTTCCCCAGATATACCAAGATAAAAGAGACAAAATATGTTAAAATCATTAATGCAGTGAAAGAAAAGCACATTGTATATACTTCCAAATGACTGAAAAGTGAAACTCCATTACATGTAGAGCAGTAACATATAAGCCAAGGACAAAGGACATTAGAACCTCTATAGTTGACCAAATTCCAACACTGACCACCTCCTTAAGTTAATCAAATTTTCACAGACCAGATATGCACCACATGCACTAAGGCCTAGTTCCTTATGTTGACCATCTCTGTTTGTTGACCAGTTTGTTAGAGTCCCTTGTGTGGTCAACTTACAGAGGTTCTACTGCAGACAGGATTTTAGAAACATTATAGCAATTTGTCCCACTCTCATGCCCAATTTAGGGATTTACCAGTAGGTGTGTGTAGCACACATGAGAGACATCCCTAATGCATTTGAAGTATTCCAACCTTAGAAGTAGGTGGCTGCTATATAGCTTCCGACTATTAAAAACTCAAACTACAGAAGAAAGCCTTCATGATACTGTGCACACAACTAATTATCCATTGATACTTAGTAAATAACTAACAGATGCTGTAAAGCCCTACAAAAACCAAAGATGATCAGAAGAAATGAAGGATTATTTGTGCATACAAAGTTTTTCTGAATTTTGAGGCAATGAAACCAAACATCCCATAATCAGAGTAAGATGGGAGCTGGAGTTAGTAGTAACTTTTAATGTGTCTGTGTTTAGAATTTTTCCTCTTTTTTTTTTTTTTTTTAACTACAAATTATCTATCCTTTTAGGAAGGAAATAGAAAATATAAGCAAGACTTTGCAGTTTTTGCTTGACATCACTCAAGCAGTGGCACTGAGTTCGGGATCTCTGCAGGGTTCAAGACTGAATACAAATGTTAAAACTGAAAACATTTTGCCAAAGTCATTAAGGTAACTATAGAGGTTGAAGTTCAAGTCACACATTGGAAAGACTTCCTTGGAGTTAATCTGGAAAGACTTCCCTAGAGTTATTCAACAGAAGCTAATGTCCTCTTTATATGCTAAAGAACTAATCTGTTCACAGCCATTCCAAAGAAACAAATGCAAGCAAACTTCAAACAATTACAACAAAAACAGAAGGCACTAAAACACTTGAAGTAACTAAATACATATATAATCCAATAAAACTATTCTAGTACAGCAGAAATTCCCAAATACTACTCCATGATGAAATTTTCAGCAGTCTACAGTGAAATGAAAATAAGAACAAGGTTACAAATTTTTCATTAAAACTAAATTTAAAGGCCAGGCGTGGTGACTCGCACCTGTAATCCTAGCACTTTGGGAGACTGAGGCAAGTGGATTGCCTGAGCTCAGTAGTTCAAGACCAGCCTGAGCATGAGTGAGACCCCATCTTTAAAAATAGCCAGGCATGGCAAGTGCCTGTAGTCTCAGTTACCTGGGGGGCTGAGGCAAGAGAACTGCTTGAACGCAAGAGTTTGAGGTTGCTGTGAGCTCAGACACCAGTGCTGTGAGCTCAGACACCAGACACCCTTGGGTGTCTGGGTGACCAAGTGAGAATCGGTCTCAAAAAAAAACAATCCAAAACCTAAATTTAAATAACCTATAGAATGTTCTGAATTCTAAAAGTATGTACTGTTTAGTGTTTCTGTACTATCATAAGATCATGACAACAAATGAGTGGTGGGAAAGGGGTTCTAGCACTCTTACTTGGCAAACAAGAAGCTGCCTGATATACCTAGTCTTCCAAAGCACACACACTATGTGTGTGGGTGTGTAATCACAACAATGTGATACAGAGCTCTGCATGCATGAAGTATCCAATTAATTTTTGAATAACAAAATGATATTTTAGAGAGAATTTCTTATAAAGAGAAGTACAAAGACAGTATCTGAAAAGCCAGACACTGTGGCTCATGCCTATAGTCCTAGCACTCTGGTAGGCTGAGGCTGAGACCGTAAGATCACTTGAGGTTAGGCATTCAAGAACAGCCCGAGCAAGAGACTTCATCTCTATAAAAGACAGAAAAATTAGCCAGACAAGGAGGGACATGCTGTAATCCCAGCTACTCAGAAAGGGAGGCTGAGGCAGGAGGATAGCTTGAACTCAGGAGTTTGAGGTTGCAGTGAGCTGTGATGAGTCCACTACACTCCATCCTGGGCAACAAGTAATGAATTTTGTCCACATTTTAATGATAGTTACAAGTTTGAGCATTTGAGTTTGAATCACTAATACATTTGAAGCATGGCATGGGTTTTAAAAACTCAAAATTACATAAAGAAACCCAAACGTACTTGGTGATTTTATAACTAAAGGCAACTGCTGAAAAACGTTTCATATAAAACAGTACAATCCTCTCTTTTAATACTCTGTGTTCTATTAATATAAGACTTTCACCCAATTATATTTATACAATAAGGCATTTCACTTTAACTGAAAATGTCAATTTCATTGTAGGACATTTAAAATTTGTGAATGTCACCTGGATTTAAGCAATTTATCTTAATTAAACAAAAACCAAACAGACACAAAATAAATGTATCTTACACAAAATTATTTCTAATTAATGTCTACCTAACAATGGAGGATCTTAAAAAGTATGTCATATTTATTTCAATTACAACTAAATTAAGTTGTTTTGTTTCTAAACCTGTGCCAGATATACTAAGTCATAATCAGGTAGCTGTTCCAAGAATTTCTTAGAAAAAGGCACTTGCTGCATAACAAAGATGCTGTGCTAGATAAGATTTCAGACTACACTGCATGCTGACACAAATTGTTAAATATAATTTGGGTTAATAAAACCAGAATTAGCTACAAGTATCACAACCACAACAGAAAGCATCTTATTACATTGCACTTATATGCTTACAACATTTGGTTATTTATGTTCATTTTCTCAATGACTATATGCGATGGTTTGCCTTTCTATCTATTCTAACTACGTGCAAATACATAAATACCTCTGAGCATCTGCAACAGACCTACTTGTACTTTTTATCTCCACTGAAAATCCAATCAGGCCCTCATATTTTAACTGCACCTCAAGCTATTCATTTCAGTGATGACTCTTTCTTAGAGACCACTCTAAGTCTGTCAATAAACGTGTTGCTCAGTTAGTGGAAGAAAAATAACTGTATGTTAGTAGTTAAGAAGCCCCATAATTGCAGCATTTAATACCTACTGTTGTTCCTAATGCTACCAAGCTGACTCAGACTAATGAGCTCTCCAGGTGTCACTGTCTAATAAAGGCCTATCAATGTGAAAACTCAGCAGCAGAGACTCCAGAAGAATTCTTTCAACCACTGTACTTGCTTCTCATACATACATAAACAGAACTGATTTGGGGATTTTCTGCCACAATGAAAACAATGAAAGAATCAAATGACTTTGAAAACAAATACTCCTTCCCTTCTTTACGGTGAATCCTAAATTAGATCAAGAATGCTACTTATAAAAAAATTCTACGTCAGTAGAGAATCTCCTGATACGTGAGTTTTCAACCCCTAAGCATTACAACTACAGCAAAAACGAGCCAACACGTGAACAAGACAATTCTTGCGTCTTTGGCGATCTTGGTTATAAAATGACATGACTGAGATTCAAGCTATGGTGCACACCAATGATGCAGTCCAAAATGGGCAAGGAGCACCAACGGGTGATCGACCCACCCCCCAACCGTCGTGAGTCAGTGCTGGTGTCTAGGACCTGCTGGGTCCTTAACATTAAATATCCCCGCCCTAACCTCCCCCCGGTTCTGGAAATCAGACCCCCTGGCCTCATCCTCCCATCATCCAAATCAAAGTTTGGGTGGCAGTGGCAGCGTCTTCCTAACTTAGGCTGGGGACACGCCCTCCGACCAGGCCGGGCCCCTGCGGCTGCCCCTTCCCGGGGTCACTCCGCCGGCCCACTCTACTCACAGACTAGCGGTGTCGGGGGGCAGCGAGCCCGACAGCGCCCTCCAGCTCGGCGCGGGCAGTTTCCTGCGACTGCAGTCCACGACAGGAACGCGGCAAGAGCAGGGTGCGGGGCAAAGACCAGCTCGGGCGGTGGGCAGGAGGAGGAGAGCCGCCTGGGCAAGGAAAAGGAGCCGGGAAAGTGGGTCGGACCGACACCCCAGCAACCGCTCCTCCCGGACGCCTAGGGGCGCCGGCGCCATTTTCCCCCTCGACCTGGACCTGGCCGAGTAGAGCTGCCTGATAGAAAAGGAGGATGGCGCAGATGCTTGGCGGCTGCGCAGTCTCTCTGCGCGCTGACTGTCCCCTGTATCCTCTAGCCAGGCGAGCGGCGGATGCGGCGCGACAGCGGGGGCGGCGGCCGGGGACACTCGGCTGAGGCCTTACGGACAGCGCTCATCCGCCCGCCCCACACGCTACGACTTCACGCACAGGATCCAGCCAATCGGAGCCACAGGATGATGTTGCGTCGGGGGCGGTACTCCGGGGGGGCGGGACCAAAAAACCGCCGATCTACTTTAGAGGAAGAATGTTAAGGTGTTGGGGGACTTTGCTCCTCGGGCGTTCTGCCGCGGTCCCTCCGCTTGAGGGCGCAGTGGTTCCTTAAGAGGGACTAATGGCCAAGCGCCGAGTTCTGACTATGGGTATATGTGTTGTAGAAAAGGATTTTTTTTTTTCCTCTGGGCTCCCAGAGAGAGGAGTGACATAAGGGCTGCCTTCCAAGCTGCAAACACGAATGGAGCTCCTATCCTCGCTTTCGCCAGGTCGATCTTCAGCGCCAAACTGGGGCCTTCTCTTCCCCCTGCTGCTTGTCTGCAGCTGGTGGGCGGTGAACTCCCTTTCACCTAACACAAAGGCTGTTGCCAGTCACCCCTAGAAGCTGTAAGCTCCTGAAGGCTGAGACCCTGTCTGTTCACCTATGCACCTCCAGCTTCTGTTCTAGCTTGGAGGTCAATAAATGTTGGAGAGACCGCACCTACATGTCTGTTCTGAGGAATGCTGTTCTAGATACACACTCTTAGAAAAGCAAGTGGGACAAGTAGATGAGGGTGTTGAGCAGTCAACGAAGCAAAGACTGAATGTGAAGAAATTTTTTATTTTTCCTGAAGTAGATGCTACAGAAAACTTACTAGAACAGTGATGTCTGACCACCTCATGCTCACTCAGCTGTGTATTATATCCATGGTTATAAACAAGACTTTAAGAATAAGAATAATGGTTCATTTATATTTAATGCTATACTTATCAAAGAGTGCTTGCATTTGGTTCTCTATTTGGTCCCTCAATGACTGTGAAATTGGCAAGACAATTATTGCTGATGGAGAAACAAGTCCAGAGAGGTTAAACCAAGGAATCCTGAGGCAGAGACAGGGTTGGCGTTAGTATGACTGTAAATTAAAGCTGACTTGCAAATTAAAAGCCTGATCGGGTTAAAAGAATGATAATGTCTAGGTGATAAGGTTGTCCTACAAAGTAACTGAAGTCAATCTTTTCCATAGCAAATTTGGAGTCATATCATGTCTTTGTTTGTTTGTAGTTTTTGGCCGGAGCCGGGTTTGAACCCACCACCTCTGGTATATGGGGCTGGTGCCCTACTCCTTTGAGCCACAGGAGCCGCCCCATAATTATGTTTTTTAAAAACACTTTTCCATTTTCTAATGTTGACATTTTTCTTGGAATCAAGGCCATATTCAATGCTCTAGGCCAAACCAAACTTTTAAAGCCAAGAAACTGAGTGAAACTTACTCTTAGCCTCCTTCCACTGAGTGTAGAGCAGACCACAACCACCTTTGATAAGAAATAGGGTATAGGCAAGAGCCTCACAAAAAAAAAAAAGGAGGCGGGTTAGATCCTTTCTACTTTAGTTTCGGAGCTTTATTATGAAGCTATGTCAAATGGGCCCATTAGAAATTCATGCTTCCTAACCTGTGTCCTCCCCAATAAGTGGTGCAGGTCACCACAGTTATCATAGAAGGAGTCCCTCAGCTCTTAATTCCTTATACATTTTATTTTTAGCACTCTAATAGCACTTACATGCACCTTATATATCTTTATTTTCCTCATCTTGGCTCACACATCGACACTCAATAATTGTTTGATAAATGGATAATGATATCATCTGACAACCTGAAAAACCTAAATATTTTAAATTACCTAAATATTTTTCTTTAAAAATTTTTGGGCTGGACGTGGTGGTTTATCCCTGTAATCCCAGCTCTCTGGAAAGCCAAGGCAGATGGATTACTTGAACTCAGGAGTTTGAGACCAGCCTGAGCAAAAGTAAGACTCCTTCTCTACTAAAAATAGGAAAACTAACCAGGCATAGTGGTTCATGCCTGTAATCCCAGCTACGCAGGAGGCTGAGGCAAGAGGATTGCTCAAGCCCAAGAGTTTGAGGTTGCTGTGAGCTATGATGATGCCACACCACTCAACCCAGGGTGACAGAGTGAGACTCTGTCTCAAAAAAAAATTTTTTTTTGAGACAGAGCCTCAAGCTATCACCCTGGATAGAGTGATGTGGCATCACAGCTCACAGCAACCTCCAACTCCTGGGCTAAAGCGATTCTCCTGCTTCTGCCTCCCGAGTAACTGGGACTACAGGCGCCTGCCACAACGCCTGGCTATTTTTTGGTTGCAGCCATTATTGTTCTTTGGTGGGCTAGGCTGGATTCGAACCCGCCAGCTCAGGTGTATGTAGCTGGCACCTTAGCCGCTTGAGCCACAGGCGCCAAGCCAAAAAAAAAATTTTTTTTTATGAAAAATGTCAATACACATAGTAACAAAGAGAGTCATAGAATAAACCCCCATATGCCTAACTGGAGTTTGCATATACATATTTTTAACAGAGTTTAATGATTCATTTCTGATTAACAATGGAATATAGGGTTTCAATCATTGCTCTAGAATTGTCCAGTTCATCCTTGGGTGGAAAAGTACCTGGGTAGATGTTTTTAAGAGTTCAGCGGAATCCATAAGCAGAGACTACCCCTCCAGACTCACCCCTACAAAAACTACGCACTTGGATCTCTTGTTCCAGATCTTAGTATAAATCCCAACCCCCTAAAATTTAGCTATCCTATATTCCATATCTCCGGACTTTACTCTGCAAAGTCACAGCCAACTTAACTGATAAATTCCCTTCTCTCAAGCTAGAAATCTCAGGATCGCTCATGCTTTCTGTTCTTTCTTTCCTGTCACATCTGATCAGTCACTAGACTCGGTTGATTCCCCCTCAGGAATGTCTCAGATCTCTCCCCACATCTCCATCCCCACTGCTAAACTTAGTTCAGACCTTCACCTCTTAGGAGTACTGTTGCAGTAACCTCTGAACCCATCTCCTGTCCTCCAGCCTCTCTAGAGACTGTTACTAGAATTATCTTTCCAAAGCATACCATTACATGTATGCTGTTAGCTTCTCCCTACATAAAAATATTTGAGGATCCCAGTGTTTCTTATTCTGTTCTTTGTGCTCTTCCTAATGTTTCATAATAAATATGGATTATTTGGGAAAGCAGAAAAAAAATTTAAGTGAATGACTCCTCTTTGCCTACCAATTCTTTGTCCTACCATTTAAGTAAGACTCCATAATCAGGCCCCAGCCTAACTCACTACAACATTGCCTATATCGTCTCACCATTTTTTACAAATTCCAGCCACAGAGAATTATTTTCCTTTCATAAATTGGGCCATACATATCTACACTTATTTCTATGTGCTATTCTTCCTATAAGCTTCCCTTCCCCTCCTTCTCTAACAAGGCATTTTCTACTCCCCTTCTAGTTTCTTTATGAAAATTTCTATGACTCTTTTGAGCATTTAGAGGCTTCCACCTCAATTCTAGAACCATAGTTCATGGTATTCATATATACGGTATGTATACAGGGTGACCATAGACAATGATTTTAACTTGTACACAAACTTTATGGCCACTTTGTATATCATTTCCATGCCATTTCTTGGTGTGGAAATTACCTTAATCTGGTTGTTTTCCTCACTAAATAAGAAATCTTCATTAACTAATTATGTATCTGTAGTGCTAAAGTACAGTGTCTGAAATGTAAGGGATAATAAATTGTTGATTAAATTACCATTAATCTCATTGCTCCACTACTGAATAAGCCCAAATCTCTTTAGAATAGCTTTTGTTTCCATTTATCTCTTTCTTCCTCCATGTCTTTTTCCCAAAAAAGCAAAGAGGGAATAATAATAATAATAGTAACTATTCCTTGTTGAAGGAAAATCTAAAGCCAGAAAAATATATATAGATAAATTAGACTTCATCAAAATGAAAAAAAAACTATTTTCAGACAGAGTCTCACTCTGTTGCCCAGACTACAGTGCCATGGCATCAGCCTAGCTCACTGCAACTTCAAATTCCTGGGTTCAAGCGATCCTCCTGTCTCCTGAGTAGCTGGGACTTCGGGTCCGTTTCACAACGCCTGGCTAATTTTTCCCTTTTGAGCAGACACAGGGTCTCACATTTGCTCCAGTTGGTCTCCGAACTCCTGAGCTTAAGTGATCCTCCCACCTCAGCCTCCCACAGTGCCAGGATTACAGGCATGAGCCACCACAGCTGACCTCCAAAATGAAAATCTTTTATCCATCAAAGGATTCTATCAACAGAACAAAATATTTGCAAATCATGTGTCAAGAAAGGGATTAGTATCAAGAAATAAGAAGAATTCCTACAACAAAACAACAACATAAAAATAGCTCAATTAAAAAATGGGCAAAGGCCTTGCATAGACATTTCTCCAAAGATACACAAATGGCCAAGAAGCATGTGAAAAGATGCTCACAATCACAACCATTAAGGAAATGCAAATCAAAACCACAATGAGATACTACTTCACACACATTAGATTGGCTATGATTTTTTAGAAAAGCACTCTGGGAAGCTGAAGCAAGTGTATCACTTGAGCTCAGGAGTTAGAGACCAGCCTGAGCAAGAATGAGACCCCAACTCTACTAAAAACAGAAAAACTAGTCGTGACGGATGTCTATAGTCCCATCTACTCTGGAGGCTGAGGCAAGAAAATCGCTTGAGCCCAAGAGTTTGAAGTTGCTGTGAGCTACCATGCCACTGCACTTTACCAATGGCGACAAAGTGAGACTGTCTCAAAAAAAGAAAGAATAAATAAAATAAAATAAAATAAATAAGACAATGATGCCTGTCACTGTTTCTGTTGAACATGGTACTAGAGGTCCAAAACAGTACAAGACATGAAAAAGATGTTAAAGGGATAAGGACCTTAAAAAATAAAAAAATAAAAAATAAAACTGCCCTTACCTACACAGGAAAAAATCCAAAAGAATCTTCAAGTAGGTTCAGCACCCATAGTTCAGTGGTTAGGGGGCCAGCCTCATACACCGAGGCTGGCAGGTTCGAACTCAGCCCAGGACAACTAAACTACAACAAACAAAATAGCCGGGCGTTGTGGCGGGCGGGTGCCTGTAGTTCCAGCTACTTGGGAGGCTGAGGCAAGAGACCCGCTTAAGCCCAAGAGTTTGAGGTTGCTGTGAGCTATCACACCACAGGGCTATACGGAGGGCGACATAGTGAGACACTGTCCCAAAAGAAAAAAAAGAATCTTCAAGCAAACAACTGGAACTAATAAAAATATTTAACAAGATGTGACAACAAGATCAACATGCTAAAATCAGTTTTAGGATAATGAATCAGCAATTATAAAACATATGCTTTAAAAGATGACATATGCAATAGCAATAAAAACTGAAAGATAGCCAGCATAAAATACCTAGAATAATACCGAATGATACTGGGATCAAACAGAAAAGCATATGAAGAACATTTAAAAATGTTATTGAAAAGTATGAGAGGCCCTAAATAGATAGATATACCGTGATCTTATATTGAAAGGATCATTATTATAGAAATGATGACCAAGGACAGTGGCACAAACTTGTAGTCCCAGCTGCTTGGGAGGCTGAGGCAAGAGGATCGCTTGAGCCTGGAAGTTCAAAGCCAGGGTGGGCAACATAGTGAGACCTCCATCTCTAAAAATAAAAATAAATAGGAAATAAATGAATAAAACATGTTAATTCTCTTGAGTTATAGATTTAAAGCAATCCCAATAAACATCCCAAATGTAAACAGTACTAAAAGATGAAAATAGGAACAAAGACACTCTCAGAGTTAAAAATGTAGAACTTCCTCTACCAAATATCAAGATATGTCTTAAGGGCATTGTAAGTAAACATTTTAATATTGTCACAAGTAAAGTTAAATATCAGAGACTTGATTAGACACTTGATTCATGACCCAGGTAGAACTTCAAAACAGTGGAGAAAGGAAGGATTTTCCAACTAATAAATGGGCCTGGGATCATTAGAAAATCATATGGAACAAATAAAATTGGATCCTTTCTCACACCATCTACAAAAAATCAAGTCAAGACCTGAAAATGGAAGGCAAATTCATGAGGCTTTTAGAAAATATTGGAGACTATCTTTTTCACTTTGGAGTAGGAAAGGATATCTTAAGACGGAAAAAAAATGCATTAAACGTGAAAGGAGAGAATAATAAAGTTGACTACATTAAAATAAAATTTCATTTACAAAAGGCACCATAAAAAGATATTTGTCACATACATAGCCAACAAGATACCCAGAATTTAAAAAGAATTTCTAAAAACCAATGCGATAAAGGCAGACAACCCAGAAGAAAAATGGGCAAAAGATTTTACCATTAATTTCAAAAGAGATTTTTAAAAAAAGAATGAAGGAAATAAAAATAGCCAAAAAGCATAGAAAATATTGCTTAGTCTCATTGTTGGTAAGAGAAATGAATCTGAAAACCACAACAAAGTATCACCACACATATCACATTGACAAAAATTTAAAACCTGACAATACTTGGGTATTGGTAAGAAAGTAGAGCGGTGAGTATCTTATCAAAGGCTAGTGGGAATGTAAATGAACATAACCACTTTCGGTAGAGCACAGTGGCTCATGCCTGTAATCCTAGCACTTGGGAGGCTAAGGCAGTGGATTGCCTGAACTCACAGGTTCCAGACCAACCTCAGCCAGAGAGAGACTTCATCTCTAAAAATAGCCAGGCGTTGTGGCAGGCACCTGTCGTCCCAGCTACTGGGGAGGCTGAGGCAAGATAATCACTTGAGCCCAAGAGTGTGAGGTTGCTGTGAGATGTGACGCCATAGCACTTTACTAAGGGTGATAAAGTGAGACTGTGTTTCAACAACAGCAACAACAACAACAAAAAAACATTTTGGAAAACAAAATGGCATTGACTAATAAAGCTGATGATGTACATAATCCCAATTTAGCGAATCTATTTCCAGGTATGCACCATAGGGACAGGCATGAGTAGGCACACCTGGACACACGCAGTAAGCTGTTGGTAGCAGCCTTGTTTACCATTGCCAAAAACTGGAAACAACCAGAACATAATTTGGAGCCAAAAATCCAAATTACGATGGCATGTGTGCTGATGTATTATTCCTTGTATATAAAGCCTAAAAACAAGGAAACTATTTTATTCAGGGGTACACAAGCAATACAACTATAAAGAAAAGCAAGGTGGCTCGGCGCCTGTGGCTCAAAGGGCTAAGGCACAAGCCACGTACACCTAAGCTGGCGGGTTCGAATCCAGCCTGGGCCCGCCAAACAACAATGGTGGCTGCAACCAAAAAATGGCCAGGTGTTGTGGCGGGCGCCTGTAGTCCCAGCTACTTGGGAGGTGGAGGCAGGAGACTCGCTTGAGCCCAGGAATTGGAGGTTGCTGTGAGCTGTGATGTCACAGCACTCTATCCAGGGTGACAGCTTGAGGCTCTGTCTCAAAAA